>JASFDH010000540.1:0-22513 GCA_036937195.1 Nidularia pulvinata
TTTCCGACAGAGAATAACTCCTTTCCAAGAGCCCCCATCGCGACGGATGCCGAGTTATATTGCTGAATGATCCAGCCACTCCACTATATCAATTCCTTAGAGATAACAAGAAGGAAAGTGAGAGAAATAGCAAACGTACGACACGGGTTCCGACAGGATCGATCAGAACCTCTCTGTTATTGGACACAATAGTCTGCATCACTGATAACTTTACCATTAGCACAAAAAAAGGTAAAATTACGCTCATAGTTACTTGTATAATTGAAAACAGATCCGACGATTGATCCAGCCATTTGCGCAGCAAATGTCATTCTTGGAGGAACCTTGGTATATTGACCCAGTTTAAGATCTAAATTGTTTTGTCAGAGATTGTATTTGAGTCGTTCAGTTACACAACCTACCTTGTAGCATGTAAAGCGTCTGGAAAGACGTGCTATTACCAAATAGATTGGCATACATGACAGGGCTTCATCAGATCATAAGCAAAAATCAAAGGCGGAAACGAAAGAGATGAAGACAGACATAGGTTGTCCAGGATGGAGGAAGGCCGCCATTATCTGGATCGCATATTTAATGGAGATGCTGAATCCCGTCGTCGCGGTGACTTGAGGAAGTGGAGAATGGATGTTAGCACATAGAATTGCAGAAAAGAATAAATGCGTACTGAATCCCAGGACAACTGCGACGAGACAGCTAAGGACTAAATAGCGAAGGCACAGATGATCAGATTCAACTATGACGAATATCAGTTCATCTGTACGCACTGGTGAATAAAATGATACTCCATGCAGGCATCAAGACCACCCCTTTAGGACCTGCATAGACGCATCCAATTCCGACGCCCAACGAAATGAAGAAGAGAAGGGCGTATGTCCATTGCGGAACCTCCGCTGTGAGGTTATTAGTCTCCAGGAAGACAATAACCAGTAGAAAAACTCACGGTACTTCTGCATCTCTGAAATAATAAGATCTTGCATAAGAACATCGAAAGATCGACAGAAGAGTAGATTTTTCACCTTTATAATGCGGGTCATCGATATCTGCGTGCCCGTTCTTTAAGAATCTGAAACCTCCGAATGCTGTGGGGTCACACCATAGTTGTTAATATTGGACATTGATCCAACATTAAAAAGTATGAAGTATCTTACCAGCCTTCAACTCCTTCCAGTGCCACAAGAAAATAGAGGTAACAGCAGAACCGAGTGAAAGATTATAACACAGTTGAGAAATAGCATAAGTTGTTGTGTACCGCGGAAGCCCGATCGTCTCCAGTGCTTCGGGGTTCAGTTTGAAGTCTGAGTCAATGACGGCCGTCTGGTTGTACGTGTCGCCATTTGTGTCGAAGAGCCCAGTCGACATGAAGACCAAATCCCGGCCGTTGAAGACGTTGCCATAGTATGCTCCTGTTAAGACGATGTATCCAAGGGCCATTCCAACTATCGTTGAACTCTTATCAGTAAGCAATATTTTTCGGTCATTTGCACTTTACGTACTGTACGAGTTTATCTCTGCATATTAGGCACGGGGTTAACTTGGTACTATGTGTGAAGAATGAAACAGCTTACGCGTCTGAAGGGGCCAGACGAGAGGATTTCCCTGTGTAATAAGAGTCCAGGATGTACTAAACGAGAACAAGCCTATACCCTCGTTGCTGGACCCCGCACCAAATAGGTTTCGCACAAAGTCGTGGCGGCCATTGTCAGCTATGCATATGATAGAAATTGCAGTGAGAAGTGGAAACGCATATTGGGGAATCCATTCCCAGAAGAAGATGCCAGTGAACTAATAGACGTTTAGTAACTTGTTATATAAGTCAAGTTATAGAGAACGTACGACGATCCAGAAGAACTTCCGCCGTTTTGCATTGAGAGCCCCACCGAAATGTAAGCTTTGCAGTAAGTTTACAACAGAAATGTAGGCGGGGTAAAATGCACTGTTGTCAGGAGCAATGAGCGTGAAACCAAGGGGATTTATCAAGAGGTATAAATGTACTATGTTGGATAGACAAGTAAAGTCCGCACTGGATTCGATTGTAAGCATCAACTAATTAGCTGAACTTCTTTAGTGACTTACACGTTCCGGCTATTCCGTAACCTAAGATAGGGAATTGTCATTAGTAATCGTAATCTTGATGAGAGTGCAAGGCCGACCCAGCATTTGTGTGGAAAAGATCGAGAACACAGCGACGGCGCCATTTAGGCGTAGATCGTAGAAAAGATCTAAAAAGATTGATTAACTGTGACCACTAAACAGCCAGAGAAGAGCATACCAAGCGCGGCAATAATTTCCATCGCCACCGCTACGTTAGCCGCAGTCGATGCCATGATAACAATGACGGTATGTTCCCTTCAAAAAATTCAGAATAGAATGAACGAAAAATTGCACCGACTAACTTGATGTTAAAGGGACCAGGATTAATGTATCGCCAATATCCACCGCTAGGAAGCGCTGCGAAATATGTTAGTTCAACCAAACAATTAATATGAACGGTGACAAATAAGAACTCACCGGCCATCGCAGTACCTAGAACATAGGCAATAATTAAGCAGAAGAGCTGCGAAACCGTCGCATTCTGAGGCTTGAAAGTGTAAATGGTACCTAAAACCTAAGTTCAACAACATTTTAGCCAAGCAAGTAGTGGTATGTTCGGAGGGTGATGTACAGCCGAAAAGGCACTCAAGCCAATGCCGAGGAAAACTGAGCGAAAAGTGAGGACTGGGAGGTTGGGGTCATCTCGGGTAGAAATGACCTACAGCAGAAAACCCGTCAGTTAGGATATAAACAATGGAGAAAAGAATGACACGTCACTTGAGTTGAAACATCCTCTGGACGCTCGATGATTTTCTCCACAATGGAGTCGGATTCCAGCGAAGACACATTCTCCGTGTCGACCAAGACCTTCTCTTTATCGGTATATTCATCCGACTTCTCGATGGAGCTCCTGCTTCGCGCAGTCCTATTAGAGAACTGAGGAAGCTCTGCGGAGTCAACACCAGCCATGCTCCAGAAACGTCGGAGGGAAACAAGTGACTACGGCGGTGAGAAAAGCGAGCCCATCTGCAGAATTTAATAGAATAAATCCTTATCGCAACTTTATTGAAGTAAACATATGCTTGAAATAGGCCTTTATCGCTGTGGCTGCCTATCAATATATCTTTCATGCAGACTTGGCTATATTAACGAATTATGACACCTATGGGGCCTCAAGACTACCAAGAGAGATCTGGTATGCGAGAAAGACGACGGATACGGACGCAAGCATGTGCAAGAGAAGCCGATAACTCCATCTAATATCCCTCGACGAGAGATAGCCAGTTAGTGAGAATTGGAGCCCCAAGATAGATGATAGCTGGGAAGAAAATAGGGCCTGTCCCAATTCGCAAAGTACCGGAAGCTGCGGCCCGTGGCAAATTCTTCATTCACGTGATTAAACGTGACCCGGAAAATAATCTCAGATCCCTGGTTAGTCGCTTCCCTTGCATCTCCCCGTGATATCTCATCCTCTCCCTGTCGGAATCTCCTTCACGCCCGCCTTCTTTGCGTCGATCATGATCTGGTATGGAAATAGGAATACAGCCATATTGTAACTGCTACTCCATCTAGCCCCATCTCATCGCTAATGAGTCGAAATTCGAATTCAGTTATTCCACTTTCCTCGTTGCGGATTTTTCATTGGCAATAACGATGCGCATCTCGAACTTTCAAGCAAAGCCTCAGCCTACATTTCGAGAATTTTTGAAAGTCATTCTAGCAACCACTCAGGAGCCTGATAACGTGCCGTCAAGGCTGTGAATTTCGGCAGATTATATGGAACAGAGGTACATCATCCCGATTCTTGTTATCTATCGTTATCAATTCTTACCACTTTCTGCGCAGTCCTAGTATATTACTATGATGTTGCACAATGGCATCCTGATCCCTTCCTGGCGTCGACGCCCCAACCCATCATGTTGCTGCTAACCGTTTTCACTGGCCTATCGCTTGCTGCTCGTGCTCATCAGTGCCTTGAACAATACCCTATGATGGGCTCTGAGACGCCCATCGATATTAGCAAGGAACCCTGGACAAGCAAGTACGGTGCGCAGGGCGACTTGGGGTATACCGGTCCTCTGAGCTTCTCCCATCTCCCATATGCACGTTGCCTGCAGGATGCGTCGACACCGTTCGACATCGGTATCATCGGCTTCCCATTTGACACGACGACTTCCTACCGGCCAGGTGAGCAGCGTAATTTTGGTTATTACCCATCGATATTAACCTCTATTAGGTGCCAGATTCGGCCCCTTCGCTATTCGTTCAGGGTCAAGACGTCAATCTTCACGAGGCTACACACTAACCTGGGGAAATAGCCCATATGAGCTCGGCGCGTCTATGATAGACTGTGGAGATGTTTGTCGTCCAGTTGATGAGAAGTCTTCAAATGCGGTTCTGACTTCTGCTTATAGGTTCCCCTATCAGCATACGACAATGCCTTGGCGATCGATCAAATGGAAGCTGCATATTCAACCCTCTTGGAGCGTCCTGTAATGGGTGGCGCCTCCAGCACGTACAAGTCACGCACTGCGGCGTTGGCAAAGGATGGCAAGGAGCACCCTCGCATCGTAACCTTGGGAGGAGATCATACAATTGTGAGCCAGAAACTTCTTGAGATATCTCGCGGAGCTAATGGTATGGCCGAAGGTACTTCCGATTCTGCGTTCTTTATACAAAGTCTATGGTCCTGTCTCGGTAAGTTCTATTATATATTTACAATGATTTTGGAGGCCCAACTTGTACGTTATTTCACAGGTTATTCACTTCGACGCTCATCTCGGTGCAATCCTCCATTTATCATGTTAAGGTAGCTTAACTAATCCCATCTCCAGATACATGGCCGCCTCGCGGTCGAACTCCCCAAGAAGACATCACTCATGGATCCTTCTTCGCCATCGCAGCAAGAGAGAACCTCATGACCAATACCAGCATCCACGCCGGCATTAGATGTAAGATGCTTGTATGTACTTTTTCTGACTTCATATCCTTGTTGAAGGAGCTGAATGTCATTTGCAGGGCATCGAAGATATCGAACACGATGACACTGTTGGATTCCAAGTGATAAGTACAGACGATATCGATGACTATGGCATCACGCTAGTCATTAAGAAGATTCGCGAAAGGATTGGTACCAGCCCTGTATATCTCAGGTAATTCCAGATGACTCCTTATATTTGCCTTTCTGATGTGAAGCTTTACAGTCTGGATATTGATGTTGTTGGTACGGTTATTCTTATATTCTTGTCCCTATATCACGCTGACACTGTATGTCTAGATCCCGGACTTGCGCCTGCAAGTAGGGCACATTCAAATTTCTGATCAAAGCATTTTACTGATCATCTTATAGCTGGAACCCCAGAAGCCGGAGGATGGACAACACGTGAAGTCAAGCGTATCATTCGCGGATTATCTGGACTCAATTTTGTGTATGAGGTTTCTTCTAATCTATATTAGCCATTTCCCAACATTTTTCTTCGTCTTTAGTGGAGCTGATATCGTGGAGGTCGCACCGGCATATGATCATGGCAAGAGTTTCAAGCTTTTATTAACTTGCGTCTAACACTGTTCTCTTTCAGCTGAAATCACAGGCATCGCTGCGGCTGATATCGTTTACGACTTTTTAAACATGCTTCAACTCGACAACCCTCCCGAGCCTCATGTCGGTCCTTTCAGCAAGAGTGACTTGAGTCTTGATTAGGTATCGCGCCATTCAAGTTTCGAGCCAGTTTACAGGATTTACTTACCTCAACCGCGACAATGGCTTTACGGCTGTCGCTTTGTGTATTATGCTAGAATAGGTAGAGTATAAATAGAAATTTACCATGTTCAATGTTTTGCTATTGTTAAGAACTGAAGAAGAGTGACGATGGCGTCTTGTATACGCCTCTCAACTAATTATGGGCGGTGTAGGCAAATCGTCATCCACATATAACCGAAAGTCGATCCAATCGTGCAGACGCCTCTCCAGCGCCCAATCGCGCAGCTTATTAAAGTTCTTGCACGAGTGGGCCTGACTGCTATGTCCAACGACCGCGGCAAGCTCCGTGCTCCACTGCCAGACGTTCACAGAGATATCCGCATTACACCTGATGTTTGAAATGTAAACATAATATGTAGGCATGTGGAAGTATGAGATGGACTTACATTAAGGACTGCCGGATGGAATCTATGCAATGCCAGACATGTTCTTCATCTAAATCCAGATCATCGGTAAAATGGTCTTTATGAAGAGCACGTCGTATGTTATTCTGTTAATAGGATATAAGGATCCACTTTATAATTGCACAAATGCAGGGATAATTCACCAGACAGTGAATCTGATGAAACACGTCAAGGCTTGCAAGATAATATCCAGGCTCATCTTTGATAGGATATGTTTTGTTTGGAAGTAAAGCAGCTTCGCTCCTTGGAATCTTCATTATCGTATCTGTCCATTCCCAGTTAGCATGACCATTACAACTTCCAAGAATTCTTCTAGATACATACGATCGTAAAGGTCTTTCCAAGCATTATTTGCCTCTTCCGAGACCCCTTGATAAATCGTAGTCTTATTCTCCCTTCCTACAGTAAACGATCTAACTTCATATTCCAAAGCTGTTTGAGCAGGCGCTGCGATAGGAGTTGAGAATTTACCCAGTGTCAAATTATTCGTTACGACTTACAGTACAATAAATTGTCAGTAGGAGGGCATAGGCAATGTGCTGTAAGGGCTTGGTTCTTATTGAGCATCAAAACAACGAAGAGAGAAGCTTGTAGCAAGATAACTAGAAGGAGCAATTTCTCGCGCAAAGGAAATGCACGTAGGGTCCTTAATACAGTTGTTTTCTGGGGATGTTCATAGTCGCACTGATGTCCTTCTGAAGCAGAGGATTCTGAGACTAGTGGGAGATATTGCGCGGAGTGGTTGTTCATGAGTGAAAGACACTGATAGGTGATCAAAGAGCGATCGCGTATTTGATGATGTACGTACGATGAACATGTACCTGAGCTGTAAGTGAAATCTACAACAGAGAGCACCGAAAGAGGCTGTGGTTGTCACTCCGTAAGCAATTTATTTAACACAATACTCAGGTCTGTCTAATATCTTTCTGGCATTCGGTCTTTTATGTCAAATCCTCATGGCCAGAATATTATACCCTGGCAGAAGCCACGCCGCTCATGCCAATGAAAGCGCCTATTAGGTGGTATGACTTAATATTACTCCCGAAAGAATGTTAGCGCTATACATACGTTGAAGGCGATTAGCTAAGCCTACGGGTAAAAGCCTGGGCGTTGACACAGGGTGACAGCGACACTAGCGGTTGGTAATTCACACAGCTGGCAGGGGACTTTGTTACCTACAGTAAAATATTGCTAAAATAGTAGCTTGCTTGTTTAAATTTTGCATGAATTTACCTACTCCGTAAATAAAAAATATGATTCAAGGTCAAGGATTTGCCAAATTTTCCTTGTTACGAAAATTCTAGACTAAGTTAATTGTTTCGTTTCTACAGTATTTGATGTCGAATACAATTGCGTCAACAGATTACAATTGTCAGAAGTTTAACCCTCGACAAAAAAACTCCGGAAAACAATAAATTTTCCATATTGGGAAAATATATGCTACTGATTTAAGTTTTGTTCTGGGTAAAATTAATTAATCCATATTTTACTCATGCAAAAACTTAATCTGTAGCCTGTATTTTCCCAAGTAGGAGAATTTATTGTTTTCCGGAATTTTTTATCGACGGTTAAATTTCTGACAATTGTAATCTATTGACGCAATTGTATTCAACATCAAATGTTATAGAAACGAAACAATTAACTTAGCCTAGAATTTTCGTAACAGGGAAACTTTGGCAAATCCTTGACCTTGAATCATATTTTTTATTTACGGAGTAGGTAAATTCATGTAAAATCTAAACAAGCAAGCTACTATTTTAGCAATATTTTACTGTAGCTAACAAAGTCCCCTGCCAGCTGTGTCAAATCCTCTACTCTTGATCTACATTTGACAAAGATCTTGGTGCGCCGCAAGGATTCACAACTGGTAGTACTGAAAGCACGCGCGTGAGTGTGTTCTATGGATACATATTAGTATGGGAGACTGTCCTATATAAGCTTCATTTGAGTCGATAGCGGCTTGCCGCACCACATCGCTATGAAGTTTGTTACGCTGTTCTTGACTGCCTTACTTTCCTCCATGGTTAGAGCCGCTCCTACAGCTCCTGAGGTCGCTTTATTCGTGTCCTAATAACTGCCTTCTACTGACTTTTTCTTCATGATTATACAGGCTCGCAAGGAAATTGCCGTCGATTTGATAGGCATTGGAAATGGCCCTAAATCTTACTGGGTTGGTGTATCTTCTAACGTTCGTTATTGAGAATCTCTGCTTATTTATGGTAGGCTCGGCATGAAATCAATGTCGATTTAAAGGGCATTGCTAATGGACCTGACTCCTACTGGGTTCGTAAATCTAAGAAATCCACTACATGACGAAATATTTCTCACGGTAATAATTAGGCCTGAAAGGTTCACGATTTGGTTGCACAAGTCCATTGGAGATCGTATAGTTGCAGTAAATTTCTTCATTCTGTTAAATAAAGCTGGTCACACAGGTTTGTACATGAGTTTAACCATATGATAAAAAGCTGCCCATGAAGAATCGTGAATATGTTCATTGAATCATTAAGAGTATGGCGGACATCACAGATCAAACAGACTTAATCCAGCAGAACGATTGGAAGAAAGCAATTAGAGCATGCAGGTATGTGTAAATTGAAGACGGTGATCTGGTTTCGTCGCAGAAGAACAGCCATAGCCAGCCAGTGGGTCTTCATGTCATATAGTCTGTGTCATGGTTCAAGAGTAGCACTATTCGTCATGTCACATAAAGGAGATTAAGAGAAAGGAGAGTTTGGTTTCTCTGGCGCCTAGTTATACAATTAGCATTTTAAAGAGACTGAACCACCATTCGGAGCCTCAGTTTCCGGAAGTATTGAGGATAACGACAAGACCGAGATAATCACCAAAGTACGTCCGCAACAGGTGTGTGCTGCTGTGTTGATATCTTTGTCCGTAGTCTAAGTTTGACCATAAGAACAAATAAGATGCAAAAGGAAGTTGCCAAGTTAGTCCAGACTCGTCACCCTATCACTTCAGAATCAACCCCGGACATTCAATGTTAAGCTATTCAATGTATAGACAACTCTATCTATGATTCTCAAGCCAAGGGAATCCTCACGTTCAGGAGAACCGAAAATGATTCTTCAATATACTTGTCGCTATAGGAATTTAAACGATTTGCTCCCAGAAACTCCACTGAAGCCCATTTTATGATGATCATGAGCGGCATGGCGCCATTTTTCCTTGCTCTTTTTCACCGTTGGCTCACTTATAATGACGATGAAACGTCTCTCGTCTGAAACTTGAGAAGTACGTACGGAAAAATAGTGCCGTGATGAGTTATGGGATATTCGGCTTCATGTTGTCTTAGCACTACTTTCGCTATGTCATTTTTCGCATAAGTTATTCCCACTTCACGGGCGCAAGCATGGGCCGTTGATCTTGGCATTATAATTTCACGGTGTACTTTCGCCGATGCGTGCCTATATTTAAATGCCTTGAAATACAAGATTGGTGTTATAAACATGTTTAATGCGGCGGCTAAGTTTAAGTTGACTATGTGTGGTCGAATAACGAGTTCAAAGAATTTAGCATTAACTCGCTCTAGTTTAGCACATTTCCGAATTATTACACTGGATCCCTGTTGTGCAACTGTAACAAGATACTATTTGCTCTATTATACAGGTGTTTTGCCTGAACACTACATACGCATTTTGGGAACAAGGGACATTGGTAGTGATCTGCAGGAGCATGAGTCGACACGGACATTCCTTTATGATGCTCGAGCTTTAGGGGCGAATGATATAAGGAATTTAATCTGGTATCCTAATGTAGACCAGAGCTTTACTGCGCTCAGTGCGCTATCCACGCAATCCCTGGGTCGTGGTCTGGGTACTTCACCAACGATGACCCCATTTATGAAGTCCTTCTGAAAGACTCTGGATTAGCTCGGGATATGATCTGAGCGAACAGGCGCTACTGCTTGAAACATTGACGGTAGAACTGATGGCTTCCCTCTTGGAGACCGCCAATCTATTATTACGATTCTTGGCATTCAGCTATATTTAAAGGATCATCATCCTGCAAAATACTCAGAAGTAACAAACCACTCAACTCTCTATCAGCTCCAACGAACTATCAGTAATGCGCTTTTTCACCATGTACGCCTTTCTATTACTATTATATTTCCCACACTGCTGACACGCAAGCCCCAGTGCATCCGCTCTGCTCGCTGTCCCTCTGGCAGCCTCAGCGTTACAGCTGTTCGTCCCGACCAACCCAGTTCCAGGAGGTGAAACGGACATCACTTGGATTAACGGGCCAAACGATCCTGCTAACTGGACGCTGTTCCTCGTTAATGCCACCATCTTCTTCAGCCTGTACCAGGAATGGGAGTCAATCGATACCGCCGCGCAGCATCTGCACACCACGTTCTCAGCTAGCATCCCACCGGGGTAAGTACACGAAAAAAAATGCTTTTATTACCATTTTTGTGCTGATATCAAGGTACTATATAGAACGAACTATCAGCTCCGTGCTGTACACTCCGAGTAAGTGAAAGCCAAAGATCATCCACATTCTCCTCCAAGCACGTCCAACTAATATTTTCATTTTCACTAGCAATGTCGACTGGGTCATCGCCGCTAGCCCCGAGTTTGATTTCACGGCTGCTTAAGCAACCAGTAGTACCCAGGCAGTCAGTTCCTCCAGAGTTTTGAGTTGTTATCGCCCAAGTAGTCGAATAGAAGGTACAGCATGGAAGATTCTATCATCATTGTTGACTTCGATGAATATAACGAGTGCATTTACTCACCAGAAAGTTAGGTGTCCCTGCAAGGCCTTGTAGAGCTCACTGAAAACGGTTTAACTCGTCGTTTGGTTATGGAATGAGATCGATCCATCAACGAAAGGCCACTGCAAAGGCACGAGATAATTGGCTGTCGAGTCGGGTAACTTGGCAGTGTTGAGTCGGGAGACTTGGCAATCCCCCCCCTGTATCTAGCACGACCGTGAGAGTGAATTGTAGTATGCAACTAGGATTCGTATCGAAGTTATTATAACAGGGACAAATGTGCAAAGAAAAGTAAACGTATCATCGTAGCCTACGTTCAAAAGCAGATACAGATAGACCAAGAGAACAATAGAAACAGAACGGAGCAAACGCTGTCAAGCAGTAGAATAGAGCCAGGGCAACACAGAGAAGCAAAGAACGGTATAAAGCAGAACAGAAGGATACAGCGAAAGTCAAAGCAACGTGGCGAAACAAAGAGTAGTACGAAACATAGAGGGATACTGAGGGCATCCAAGAACAGAATCAGAAGAATCAGAAGCAACTGATGCAAACTCCAGGGAGACAAGACTAAGGCCAGAGATGAATCCAGAAAGGAATGCTTGACACCGAGGATATATACACTGCATCTTGTAGTCGAGCGATGTGTGGTTGCGCATGGTGTCGAGTCTGATAGAAAACGTGATTCTCGAGCTGGTGACACAGCGGGGATGGAATGCAGAACTTTGAGGTGTTTATCTTGAAGGAGTCAAAACCGACTGATGGACATGCGACGCGCTAACTGAGGCTTGTGCGCTTGAGCTGTGGCAACCGATAGTCAGATCTCGGGTAGAGATATATTATAGATAAAAGAGACGTACCTTGACGAAGGGGCACCACGGTGTATGCAAAAGATTAGGGGGTATAGTACGAGCCAGAATGTCAGCACGGTGAAGAATGAGGGCGGTGAAGGGAGCGAACTTACTGGTGCCCGTGAGTAGCGCACGTCAAAAGAAATCGTATACGCGAAAAATTGTGAAAGGAAGAGCGCATACCTCTCCCGTAGTCGCACATGCAGATATATATGGTTCCTGTAAAATTTAGCCGCGCAATCAATGAAAACTGAAAGCCGAAAGAGGGAAGAAAGACGAAATCTGCGTAATCCATAAACTCCTCAAGTATACATAGTCAAGAGTCACAGAAAGCCACACCGCGACAACGTATCTGCACGCTGACCTACTTACTTGTACTGACCTATATCCCTCGGAAAGCTTGTACTCCTTGCCTGCGTCAGAGCCTTTGGCGATAAACATGTAATAGGATGGTACGTCTGTGAGGACGCAGTGCTAGATCAACACGGTGGTCGCGTGGAGGAGGTAGGCTCTATACACCGAGGGACGGTGAGCACGAGTACGATACTGTCAATGAATAGAAAATGCGAGTGATACCTGTCCTGGAACAAGACACTGCCATGTACATCATCCTCGCACAAGCTGCTGTAGTCCTCAGCATAATACTGCATGTGGTCAGCATCGTCGTCACCTCAACCTCCTGAAGCTTTGAACGCGACTTGCACATGAACCTTAAGAAAAAACGTGAGCTATAGGGAAAGGGACGCCAGTCCACCTCTGCCTCTCTTGTAAAACAATGTCTTCCTGGGCTTTCTTCGCGTCTTCTTCAAGCGTCTCTTCTGCTCCACCCGGTCTGCTCTCGTTCTTGTCGCCTTAGCATCGACGTGCGAGAATGCTGGGTGACGGGTCGAATTCCTCACGACGCCTTGAGCGCCACCGTCGATCCTTCCCGGGCTCTCGCGTGTCTCGACGTGCTCAGAGAAGATATGGCCAGTTGAAGACTTCAAAGGACCAAAGACTTTTGTAATAGCTTTAGAAATCATTCTGAACGATTTCAAGTCAGGGGTTGGGAATGGGGTCGACGTAAGAAACTTGAAATGGAGTTTGTAGATGGTGGCCTGTAGGGTGCACATCAGCAAGTTCAAATTTTACTTCTTCGCTTTTGGTCACTTTTGTCGCTTTTTCGGCCACCCAAAAAGTTAATTCGGTTCAAATTAATAGAATTTTCTCAGAATTATGTACAAATTACTGATGGATCGCTAGGCCCCAAGGTCGCTTTTCTCGAAAAGGCACGCGGTTTTTTAACTTTTTTGATTCGTCGCTTTTTGATCGCTTTTGCTCGCTTTTATCGCTTACACAAGCTAAAAAAAGTAAATTGTGAAACTACTAATGCAGGAGAGAGGAGTGGGAGGAGACTGACATTTAGTCTCATACTGAGAAATTCATATGAGGCAGGGCTGAAGCTCGACCGTGACACGACGTGTTTGAAACTCAGCGTCGTATTTGACGACGACGAAGGTTTTGGACAGTGATGAGCGGCTTTGTCAGGAGCAATTCCCACGATCGCTACAGCCGATCGAATTTAAGCTCTCAACCTCAGAGCGAATTGTGTGCGTACTTCGGCTTGCCAAAAATTAGCCGTCTTTCTTCGAACATCTGAAGCAAAGTTTTCTCAAGTCTCAGCAGTAGAAAACAAGAAGTACTGAATGACAAGACAATAAATAATACTGTACCCTGACTACTAGTCAGTCCGACAAACAAGTCAACCAATTTATCCCTTGCCCCTACGTATCTACTTGAAATTTGGTATTCAATTAATATCCGTATCTTATAGTATTGTAAAAATTTACATACTATACACCAGTATAGTTCCTTCAACATCGCTCGTTGAATTCCTGTGAAAGTAGTATTTAGGTGTGATCAGCATATTTCTCACCACTCCACGGTAGATGAGTTCTATAATACCTTTAACTTCATCTACGCACAAACGGTTTGTTTTACTGCACATATATTGATCATTAGAACGAGTATGTAAGGTTTCAAGGAGTGATATTCTGCAAATGCTTATGGCACTAAGCAATGTTGGATATGATCTTTTGTAGGAGAACAAACCGTCATTTTCTGAGTACATGATCTACATTATGGGATTACTCCGCATAAAAAAGCGCACTACATCACTTACTATGAAATTAAATACAAACACATTTATTCAGGAATTGGTCTTGTATTCAAAGGAGATACTGAATTTCGGTATATTTTGTCGTTTCTTGTTCCCTTATGCTAAGTAATATTTCATAAGTGTACTAAATTATATTCTGTATCGCTGCTCCAAATATTGGAGAATTTAGTGATGAAATGAGGATATGGCGAAGAAAGTGTTCTCGAAGGAGTTAGGGACATACTTCGGCCGTTGCCAAGCTGACTCGTTTCCTGCCAGTTGCCTTTTCCGTTAGAAATATATTCATTGGGACCTCATTTCTAGTAAAAATCCAAAATTTGCATCAAAACACGCGGGATATCATCCCATATGTAATGAGTCTAATTTTGTAACTGTGCAATGAATTCTGAGTTCACAGCGATAAATTACTTCTCAAGTGACTCGTTTAATATCAGGGCACAGCACAAGTGGTGAGACAACCATCCGATTCTTGAATTAGAGTCTCGATTATTTGTATAATAAAAATTGGCGGCAGATTTTTCACCGCCTGATGGCTCTACAGACGAGACTTCAATAACAAGCTACGCAAAAATCGCAGATAACTCCGAAGCTAAGAGGTAGGACTAGGTTGGCCCGAGAATGAAAATATGGAGTATATAAGTAGGAGTTGACGCACCCGAGCCCACAACCCACACCTGAAGAAAAGACCTCTTCTTTCTGCAGTTCCTGCATGACAACCATCTGTGAATGAGCTCCGTATTGTGTGTGCCTCTGATAGTATTCTCCATACTGAAGTAGGCTTTGATAATACTGCTATAGTACGCTATAGTGGCCATCCTGAATAATCAACGGGGTATTATGGAGGACTAGTGCTGTGTGCGTACAGCTATATGACAAGAGTATATCATACTAATGGAATTCTTTTATTTTTCCCTTGATATCTAGTCTTCGAATGATGTTTTAATTATACGCAAAGTGAAGGACTTTTTTGTAGCACGGCGCTAAAATATTGCGTGCCGTTGAACGAAAGTTAGGTGAATTCCATTATACGGCAACTTCCAAAATAAACTGTTTGCTCTGTTGTTACGCCGAAATGAAGTCCATTGTAAGCCTTTGTTTCACTTGGTTCAACGAGACCACCCAACCAAAGGCCCGTTTAAAATCCCAAGGGCAAATTCTGACCATAATTTCCCAGTTTATAATTTTCACTAGAGTTTTCCAGAGTTATCTCTTCGCAAGGTATTGCCGATCGTGGGAATGTTTCCCAACGCGCACTGCTCCTCGTCCCGACTCAAACATACCCTCGTCTCAGACATCACGAATCTCAGACATCGCGAATCTCAGACAACATGTTGAGTCACTGTGCGCAGCGGCGCTATAAACCCAGCGTTCTGAGACCGCATCTCTTCCACACTTCTCCTTTCCGAACCACCATCACCTGAATTTTGCATTTGCTATCCCCACCCCCAAATCACCAAAAATGTTCTCTAAAGTTATTACAAAGGTCTTCGGCTCCTCCAAACCTTCAGTACGCCATGCCGTCCTCTCTGAGTACGCCGAGACGTGCGAGAGCCAAGAAGGCATCGAAAGCGGTGTTCGGAGTGGGCGCAAGCTCACGAAGAAGTCGTTCCACCTCCCGGAGTTCTTGCGCAACAAGGCTAAGAGTAAGGGCGAGAGATGGCCATCTGGAGCAGCGGGCAGGCTTGAAGACGGCTCAAACGACGCCCCCGAAATCGGTGTCTTACATGAGTCTCACAGGTGCGGATGCGCCCCTTACCCCCATGGCTCACGTTTCCTGCCTAGGTTTGCGTTTGAGTCGCGTATCGAGCATCAGGAGGCCGACGAGCATACTTTTGTCTACGACGATGTCGTCGAGCTCCTGGGAGAGAGCAGTGTATCCGACGAAATTAGCTGCATAGATGTCAGGTACGTGGCCTGCTCTTGTTCCACTTCACTCGTAACTCACCTGTAGCCGTCCTAGCCTCCACCCTTCGTCCGACCCTGTTCGCGAGGACGGCAGGTACCCTCGCTCACCCTCGCTCCCCCCGCGCTCCCCCTCCACTTTTAGCGTCGCGTCTACCAACAACTCCTATACCAGCTTCTCCGATGTCGAAGAGGAGGTATGTGAAACTAAGATGGTTACTAGACGTGTATGGGACTGACATGAAACGGATACACAGGAGGCTGAGTATAACGCCAGCGAGGTTACCTGCGCGCCAGTTCAGCCTCGGGCATCCGAGCCTAGTGGCTTCGACCACCTCCTTACCACGGAGGAGATTATAGCGCTGTTCTACTCCGAGGAGGACAAGCGTCCCAAGACGAAGACGAAGATCACGCGACGGTGGTTCTGGAAGCGCGGGACGAAGGCGCCCCCTACCGCTCTTGTGCGTCCAGAGCCGGCTCTCGCAGCCCCCCTCGACAACAATGACGATGAGTACGTATTCGTCAGTCAAAGCGTCGGTGTCGGGGAGGAAGAGTACGAGAGGCCCAGAGTTGCGAGGCGGTGGTGGAAGCGCACGGCGAAGCCACGTCGGGATGTGGATGGATCCGCGGAGCCAATTCCTGTAGTGCCGAGGAAGAACTTCCGCCTTCAGGACAACGAAGATGACTATGTGTTCGTCGGCACGGGTGCGAGCGCAGGCGAGGGGGAGTATGAGCGGTCTCAAGATGCGCGGGGGAGATGGTGCTGGAAGCGCGGCGGGCGAAGCTCGGGTAAGCGTAAGTAAGCGAGGGTAGTGGAGTAGGAGTTGTTCGTCCGTTGGTGATGCTTGGTGATGTACATATTCTCGGGAATGTTGGTGGCATGTTGACATTTCTTTCTTTCTTTCTTTCTGTCTTTCTGTCTTTCTGTCTTTCTGTCTTTCTGTCTTTCTGTCTTTCTGTCTTTCTGTCTTTCTGCCTTTCTGTCTTTCTTTCTTCCTCTCTTCCTCTCTTCCTCTCTTCATTTCTTCCTCTCTTCCTCTCTTCCTCTCTTCCTCTCTTCCTCTCTTCCTCTCTTCCTCTCTTCCTCTCTTCCTCTCTTCCTCTCTTCCTCTCTTCCTCTCTTCCTCTCTTCCTCTCTTCCTCTCTTCCTTTCTTCCTTTCTTCCTTTCTTCCTCTCTTCCTCTCTTCCTCTATTTCATTTCTTAGTTCTAGTTCTCGCGTGTTCTCCTACTAATCTTCACAGGAGATACGTATTCATGTCATGAACTTCAATCGTGTCAGCGGCTTGGGAGGTACTCGCCCTTCCTATCAGTTCTTCATTCTCGCACTCACTTTTTTCTAAGCAGGATGAGACCCAGATCGACCATAGATGTGCTGAAGTCGTGAATGAAGAGGCGTTCATCGGCATCCATTGAGTGCATTCGTAAGTCCTTTCCTCCTCCCATCTCGTCTGCGCGGCGCTCTCCGTACTGACGCCATATTCATCAGGGTCAACTACACGAATGATCTTCACGTCGTCCTCCGCTGCTGCAAGATGCTGCCTCTGCTTGATGGAAGGATCGTCTTCTGGTCTGGGTCTTGTCCGCTGGGGCTTTGTATGTCTCGCTGCTGCTGGTTCTCTCGCTTCTATTCTTGGATGTTCTCGTCTCTGTATCTCTCTGGTTCTATTGCTTGTCTACGCCCCTGCTGCTTGTGCTATTCTCTGGATCTGTCAATCCCGACTATCACGACGATATATTCTGTTTTTATTTATTTCTTTGCTGCTACTATACGGTACCTACCATGCGAAATCTATATGCGCGCCCCGATTTCCTCTCCTAGTGGTTCAGATGTACCCATGGTTGAGAAATGTGCCTTGGAATCTGATCTTGCCTTGCTGGAGGTCTTGTGTTATCTTGAGCCTGTTGCCGGTTTCACCGGCGCTACCTCATCGTTCTTTCTCCGTTTCGCTGCAAGATTCTCCAAATAATTCTTTTCTGTTGCTCATGTGCTCATATATATGGGACGGTCCATGTACTCCTTATCGCCATATTAGTTCTGTGCTGTTGCTTATACTCCATGGGCAAGGGATACTGCAGCTGGTTCAATTTTTTCGTCGCCACATTGTCGTGGTCACGCTCGTTGGGCTCTGACTGAATGGGACGAGAATTAACGCGCGAAGTAGCAGTCGTTCCTCTCAAGGACCGTGGGATCTAATCCACTTTCGTCAGCTCTTGATATTTGCAGCCCTCCCATTTCTGGCTATTTCTGAACGTAATTCCTCGTATTCGAAATACACGGCACGCCATGATGTTTGTGAGAACGATGTTGGGAATCTAGAATATGCTTTTACGACACAGCCTTCTAAGAAATATCAGACCAACATCGTGACAGATTCATTAATTACCTGAGATGAAGCCAGCACGTATGACAAATCGGATTTGGCAATGGATTTCGAACCACACTTGCCTTCGAATTTTAGGAAGACACTCAAGATGGCGAGAATATAGAACAGGTGTTGAGGCATGTTCCTTCTAGCACTCGCCGCCCTAAATACCTGGAATAAAAGAAGAATGAATAATTTAATACCTTCATAAATCCATAAAGCGATAAAGAGGATGGAGGCTGAGTCGCTGAATAGGTACTCAAGTTCTATTTATTACCCATTACCGATAGGAGAAACAAAATTGGCGTACTGGGTTTGGAGTTCTCCGTTGAGCTTCGAAGCCGCATCGGTAGCTGTAGATGATGAAGAGCAGTTGTTTTATATCAAAAAAGAGGGAATAGTGGGACGAGCGAGAAAGCCGCAATGTGCAAGGCAATGGAGGTTTTTATTTTTTTCGACACGGCACTGCTTGTACGTGGATGTGCAGGAACTTGGAAGCGAAGATAGAACAAGATGTGCTGACGTGTGTAGATACATCTTATGCATCCCATTCCTCCACTTCCGTTTCCTTTTCTTCCTTTTTTTCTAGTAAGTATGCGCGAGCGGGAGAGTGAAGTTTAACTCCCCCTAAGCGGTGATCGTGGTGTGCGAGCCCAACGGGAGCGGGACCTCCCCTGTCTGCGCAAAAAGAGGCATATTCACCGAGTTTTTGGCCTGTAAATGGTCTTCAGGAGCTCTTCGACATGATATATTCGTAGTGACCTAAGTTGAACCTTGAACGATTTTCCAAAAGCAAGTTTGAATCCGGGGGAATAGACACATGGCGTTCACCGAATTGATTCCGCAGGCCCCTTGGCGTGGGAACCCCAAATCCAATCCAAACCCTAACCCCCGGCCCTGGCCTCGTGTTTCCTTCCTTCCCGTTGTCGATTCGATAAGCCCTCCTCCTCTTCCTTCTCCCTCTCTCTGCGCCGTCCAGCATAATATACCCCGCATTGATACACACGCAGAAACGGGCATGGCGACGTCCGCTAATGCCCACGCATCGTCATCGTCAGTCGGGAATGGGGTTGGGGGTGGGAATGCGAACTCGAATGGGAATGCCATGGGGAATGGAACAGGGAGCGGAAATGGGAATGGGAGCGGGATCGCGAACCCGCCAGGACTGCAGGAGGCGACGAAGAACTCGACGGTGGCGTGGCAGCGCGACCTCGAGGCGCTCTTCCGGAACGCGAAGGATCGGTTCCCCGATGTCGTGTGGGAGCTGACGGGGGACGACGACAGGGCAGGCGCCATCGCCGAGGAGGTCTGGGGGCATAAAGGTACGTGGTTCATTTATATGCCATACATTTTACTAATATTTTTCCTAAAACTTCAACAGCAATTGTATACGCGCGCGCGCCGCCTTCATTCCAGAGCAGGTACTTTGCTTTCCGGCCCAACGCAATGGCGTCCTCCTCCTCTGCTTCCCCGTTGCCTTATGCCTCCTCGCCTCCCCCCGGAACCTCAGCGCTCTCCCTCCCCCTCTCGCGCACACCCTCGCCCACCGGTTTCCCCCCGTCCGCCCCCGGCTCCGTCCTGCGCCTCAGTACAAGTCTCAATCCCGCGCTCTTTGCAAATGAGCTGGAATACCTCTACACGGGGCAGGGCCTCGGCGAGGCCTTCGACTTCCTATTCGACTCCGCTGACCCTGCGGACATAGACGAGGACTCAGACGATGCGCGCATCGACAAGCTCCGCAAAGACCTCGTGTTCATGTGGCGCTCGCGACTCTACTCAGACGTACGCATCGCACTCACAGGGCACTTTGCCAGCTCGTCCGTCCCCGCATCCGCAGAAACGACCGCAATTTTCTCCTCTCACCGCTTCGTGCTCGTCTCCCGCTCACCCTACTTCGCTGACCTACTCGCCTGGCCCTCCCCATCGCGGGGTCCCACACCCACCCTGGAAGCACCCCCGACACTCACCCTCCCCTCGCCTCCATTCACCCCCGCTTCACTCCACTTCACCCTCGGCTTCCTCTACACCGGCACGCTCGTTTTTTCACACAGAACATACGATCTCTCCACAGCCTTCGCCCTTCTGCGCGCAGCGCTCTACCTCTCCCTCCCATCCATGCACGACGAAGCGCAAGCTCGCATCGTGTATGAGATGCTGCACGGGCTCTTCCACGCGTTCCTTCCCTTCCCAGAGTACGAGCGCCTCACCGCCGGGCGCTGGGGCACAGGTGGATGTCGTTGCCGGCAATGCGCGCGTCGCGTACCCAGAGTCCTCGAATTTGCCTTGGCTCCGGACGTGCGCAACCCAGTTCTCGAACGAGGGGCTCGCCGCGCTCTTGTCGGCCTCTTCGGCGAGGGATGGTGCACACCCGAGTTTGCTGCCCTACCCTCCAAGGTCCGGGACAGCTTGCTCAAGGGTGTCGGCAAGCGCTCCACGCCCTCGAACGCATTGCCTCTCCTCTTCGCCTCAGAGCATGCCCTCGCAAAACTGGCCCCGGTGATCGATCCCTGGGCAGACACTGTGCGCGAGATGGTGCTAGCCGCGCGAGGCGCAGTAGACGAGGTCATATGTCGGGAGGCGGAGGCAGTGTTTGACGGCAGCGAATGGGTGGAGATCATGGATGGCGACGGGGGCAGATTTGAGGATGGCGAGCGGGTGGAGTGGGTCATGCAGGCAGTGGGGCGGGGTGTGAAGGAGCCTGGCGCGGGAGAGCTCTATCAGGTGCCTAACAATTCTTTCTTCTTTCTTCCCTTATGCTTACTCCCTTGCAGGCACTCGTATCCCACATCCTCCTCCGCCCGCATCCCTCTCCAGGGCCCGGTATCCCCGCCGCTCCGCTCCTCCCTGCAACCTCGCATATCCGCGTACAGGTCGAGCAGGCGCGTATCGAGCTCCTGCATTGGATCGGCAAGCGCTGGATCACGGTTCGCCAGGAACGCGGGTTTGATAAGTTGGAAGGGTGGGCGTTGAAGGAAATTGGCGACTGTGAGTTGGTTCTTTGCTCGATTTTGGATCCTTTCCTTGGTTTCTGTGTTCTTTTGCCGTCGCTTTTTCTCCAGCTTTGCGTTCAGTCTGAGTTTCTAATTTGATCGTTGGTGTTTTGCCTTTCGTTGTTTGCTGTTTTCGTGCTTTTATTTTTCTCTGCTTTGGCGTTATGATTCTTGTGGGCTTAGCTCTCGGTATTCAATCTTTTTGTTTTTCTGTTTTACCTCTTTATGTTTTCCATGCTGGTTTTCTTCACACTTCGGGGTTCGTTGATGTGGTGTTTCATTATGTCCGTTCTTCAATTCTTTGGTGGTTCAGTGCTTCGATACTGCGTTACTTGAGTGGCTTGATGCTTGGGCGCTTCAAGGTTTCAGTACGTCGTTGCTTCTGCGCTTCAGAGCATTGTTGTCTGATGATACTTCCGACGCCTCTGGGTGTTGCCGCGTCAGCGCCTCGAAACGTCGGTGCTTCGCACCCAACAGAATTAATGTTGTGTTGTTTTCATTCTTCTCGCGCTTCTCTCGTCTACACGACCTTCTTTCGCTTGAGTTCCATTTCTACTGGGAGCGTTATCCTGTGATCTAATATCTTCTGGAATATCTCTGGGTCAATCAATATATTTTCTTCAGATTCTTCTCCCTGCTTGGGTATTGCATGTTTATCCATTGATACATTCTTTCATTCGATGCTATGATCCAGTTTTAGACCTTTGATTTTTAGATGTGGTACCTCCAGTTCTGATTTTCGCCGTTTGTTGGTTTATATCTAATTTGGCCTTAACTTACGATACTTTCATACCTTCCTGTGGAGGTTGGGTATTTATGCTTTGGATTCGAGTTTGTGCATTCGCGCATTGGCGATTTCGGTTTCCGTGCTTCTATGCACCGGCCCCTTCGTTTGATCGTTTCCTTTCGGCCTTTTAATTACCTCATTTTTTTTTGATTTTGTTGGCTGGCCTGCTATGTCCATGAGAGTGGTTCTGTGATGATATCTTGCTGCTTCGACCTCTTTCATTTTCGACTCTTTCCATATCTTCCGTGCTTTAGTTTCGGAAACGTCGATTCTCCTCCGGGGCGAGCGGAATTCTTTCTATTTCACATTGTGGTATTGAGAATCCTCGTTCTGCAGGCGGTCGTATCAACCGTGTTGCTTCATTAATATGTTTTTTAAAGTTATTGAGGTTCGGTTTTGTCTTTTTTGGAGCGTGTTCCTCCACTCTACGTTCCAGTTCAATCACTTATTATCGCTTTCCTGGATTCTTACATTCTATTTCATTCTCCTCTGTTCCATCTACTTGGCACTCTTACTCACCAGTTTTTTTTTTT
>JASFDH010000541.1:0-22474 GCA_036937195.1 Nidularia pulvinata
TTGCCAGCGCTGAACGCTTCATCAGTGTCTATTATGTGCTTGAAAAGATCTCGTCGTTTCCTGTGAAAAGCAAGAAGTGTCATGAGATCCTTCGACGATAAATGCTCTAGTTGTGATCGATGCTCCTCATCATAGAGCGAGAGGCTGAGCGTATATGTAGATGCAAGTTTTGCCTCCTCTTCCCATCCAAAATGCATAGCCATTACATATAGTCGCAGTGGCTGCTCAAGGAAAAGCGGTGCCGTAATGGCAGATCGTATAATAGATAATGGACCTAGCGCCTCCCATCTTTCAATAAGGGATACAGCCTCTTCCAGCTGGTCGAAATTTTCCCATTTCGGTGTTTCCAGACCGCAGAGCATACGAAGAACTCTTTCCAGGACAACATCCTTCTCGTCAACTGATATGTGAGTCTCTAGTTTTGTGGGAGAACTCTTTTCGAGTGGTGTAGGTGGCGCAATTATGCTCCGGAAGAAGTTCGAAGTATTCCGCAGTGTAAATGAGTACACACGATAGTATGTTCCTTCATTCGACGTAAGAATCACGTCTGCTTGTGGAGAACTGAAGAATGGGTGAGCTTTTAAAGTGAGTTGTTCGACGCTGGAACTAGCCATGATGAAGGGGGAGGACAAGGAGCGTTGAGTGCATGGCTAGCCTTGCTTTAACAACGTGGTCCAAATATTAGGGTGGTGCTTTGATTGGTTCGCTACTAGCAGATGATAGGGGGGCAGCACCAGAGTTGTAGATTGAGATAACCAGCGGTAGATATGTTTCAGCGGCAACCATTGGCTATAATAGAGATACTGGTAGCAATTAGTATTCATAGCAAAGGCACGTCACCTGGGTGAGATGGGCTTACCCGACGATGCCCATTGGTAGATGGGAGCAGATTATACGAAAAACAGTTTAGGCTCTTGTTCCAGTGCGGAATGAGAAATATTCCAGCGTATATTCATAGTATAATATTCGAAATGTGACGCTTTAGCTCTGAGATGTAAGGACGCATAGAATCTATAAAGAATGGGACGACGCGTGCGAAGCATGCCACCGGCAAGTTACGCGTCGCTTAGTCTCCTTGAAACGATGGATTAGTCATAATTAACGTAAGCAAGGCATCTGCCGGTAAGTGCATGCAAGTGACAGGCTGTGTGATATTCTCGGTTCCGATGTGTCCCCATTCCGAGTGGCTGCAGTCCGATTATGGACCGCTTACCACATTCAAATTACCAGTGACCGATTGATCCACACTATATGCCTTACATGTGGCTTTCATATATGCTCAGTGTGTACTATTGCTATGCTTCTGCTTCCCTTCCCTTCTCTTCCCCTCACTCTACACTGCTCCATCCCTGTACTCTCTACATAAAGCTGTATAAATCATCTGTATTTGTAAGAATATTCCAATGTTCAAATGGATTGTTTTTGACTTCTCAAAGTTGTGTTTTAGCAGTTCTGTAGCATCAAATATCATGTAAATTTCTCCAAACTGATTATCTGATAAGCCAATAATCATGATTAAAATAAAACTCTATCTTCCAGTGAGCAAACAAGGCAACATCTGTGATTCATAGAGGTAAGTGATCTTTGGTATTAATGCTTATTACCCTCTTATTATTATAATACAAATTAGTTATCCAATAGGTTTCAGTTGTGCTATATTGTGTTTCAAATAAAGGATAATCTGTGAATCATAGAGGTAAGCTATCTATGATATCAGTGTTTATTTTTCATAGTAAATTTTCCATGGTTTATTTTATACATAGGTTTTGCTTCTCTTCTTTCTGCTGTATAGCTCAATAGCTACTTCTGAATTTCTATCATGTGAGATCTCTATCCACTTTTTCTATGTTAAATTTTAATTTTAATTGCTCAGGTATCAGCCTCCTTCTACCCCTGAAAGAGATAGGCAGGGTGAGCGAGAGCAGAGTAGACTACGACATCTACAAATGACTGATACAGATGAACGTCGGAGTCGTAGTAGCAGTCGCAGTGCTACTCCTCCTCTTTCTACTCCTCCTATACCTCAACCTGATTTTGTAGGTATGGCTTCTATGCCACAGGGAATAATTCCTATTGGCTTGAATGCTCCTGCACAACACCCAATGCCTATACTTTCCAGCCTTCATAGTGGACATTTTCGCACTGCTTCTCTAGGGTTAAATCTTGGGGCTATAGATCTAAGTAATGAGGGACCTCCCTCTTCCATTGAAAGAGTTCCTATGCAGCAGACTTTATCTGGGGTATTTGGTTCTCTGCCTGTAGCTGGACCATCTAAGGCAATTCCTTCTGATGAAAATACATTTTCTGGCAATAGCACATCTGTGAATATTCCTGAGGTGATCTTACATCCTGGCTGGGATGCTCCTCTGCAAAATCCTGTTCCTCAAGTACCTCCTTCTCTCTTTGTTCATAATACTGCTAGGGGGAGGGGCAGACCAAGACATCACAGAATGTACTCTATTCCTGGAATACAGGCTAATCCTGCAGTGGATGGTCTGAACCGGGGTCAAATAGCTTACAGAGAAAGAGAGAGAAATCACCGAGAAGCAGCCTCTCAGCACCAGGCTGTTTATGCTTCAAATCAGCAACAAGAAGCTTTGCACAATAGTGAGCATGCTAGAGGAATTGCTGAGGCAATAATGTCTCAACGTGCCTATATGCGCAATGAGGTTGAGGTCTTGGAGGCTCAAAGACAACTGCAGATGGCTGCAGACTGGGATAGGATACAACAGCTCTGAGGGCCAGCTACACAAAATCAACAAAGAGATGAATTGGCTAGGCACAGAGCTCAAGTATTACTGAGACAACAGCAAGAAAGAGAGAGAGAGGAGCAGGAACAAGATTTTGAAGGCTATAATAGGCTCCAGGAGCAAGAGGAAAATGATAGGGCTATGGCAGAACAATTACAGGAACTCCTAGATGCTGAACAGAACAAAGCTCATGCTGCTCTCCAGCAAATAGACCAGGATAGAAATAGTAGTCATCAAGCTAGAGTTCAGGAACTTCTTGATGGAATGCAAGAAATCCAGAATCAAGAGCTACAGAAAGCAGAACTTCGCAGACAAAGGCAGCAGCAACATCTTGATGAGCTGGAGCAGGAAGAACTTCGAAGGCAGCGACATCTCAATGAGTTATTTGATCTAGAACAATTTGAGGAACTGCAATCTCAAATAGAGGCACAACAATACCAGCTTGCACGTGAGGGTGAAGAACAGGCACGACGTGAATGGGAAGCTGCTGAGGAACTTGAGGCTGAAAGGCAAAGACTTGAGGCAGAAGAAAACATACAAGCTGATATTGAACAAGATATTCTGCAACGCCAGCATAATTTTCCAAAAGGCAGACAGCCTTATCAGGACCCTGCCTCCCGTCATTATCTGGGGCCTATGAACATACAATGCAAGCACTGCCATGCTTTACATTTTGACTCTGAAAAGCTTTCTAGATCTACAAGAAGAGAGAAAAAATTTGGTGGCTGCTGCTTGCAAGGTCAAGTCCGTCTTCCTGAATTTTTACAACCTCCTATAACTCTGCGTGACCTTCTTCTTGGAGTGGATCCACGCTCTGAAGTATTCAAAGGGAATATTCGGCAATATAATATTGCCTTTGCATTTACATCTCTGGGTGTTAATATTGATAGAACTGTTAATGAAGGCCCATCTCATTACTGTTTCAAGATCAATGGTGCTCTTCATCATTTAGCTGGATCTTTGCTACCTGAAGATCAAAATCAGACTCCTAGATATGCTCAACTCTATGTTCATGATCCTGCTATTCAGCTTGGCTTTAGAACAAGAAATAATCCAAATCTAAATCCTGTCATTATGACCAATCTTCAAGCAATGCTTCATGAAACACATCCATATGTTCCTTTATATAAGCAGGCCTTTCAAATTATGGCTACTGAACCTGCTCAAAATCATGAAAAGGTAGTAGTAAAACTGCATGTAGATCCTGGAAATGATCCACGTCGCTACAATCTCCCAACTGCAGATGAAATTGCAGCTATTATTCCAGGAGATGGCTCTGAGCCTAGGTCAAATGATAGAGATATAATAGTGCGTCTCACTGGAGGAGGCCTGCAACGTATCAGTCATCTTCATCCAAGTTACTGTACTTTACAGTATCCACTTTTGTTTCCACGTGGTGAAGATGGATGGAACAATGCAATACCTTCAGAACCTGGCCCTACTGGAAATCGGCGCTGCCATACTGTCAGTCAACGGTGCTACTATGCATATAGACTTCATGCCAGACCTGGAGAGCAACCAGTTATGTTTAGAGCTGGAAAGCTTTTTCAAGAGTATGTGGTTGATGCCTGGGCATCTGCAGAGCAAAGTATTCTTAACTGGGCTAGACATCATCAGAAAGAACTCCGAGCAGACATTTATCAAGGGTTACGTGATGCTGCACACAACAATGATGGAATTGACTTGGCAACAACTGGAAATCGTGTTATTCTTCCATCTACACATATTGGCAGTCCACGGCATATGCACCAATTGTTCCAAGACTCTATGGCAATCTGCCGACATTTTAGAAAACCTGACTTATTTGTGACTATGACAGCAAATCCAAAGTGGCCTGAAATTCAGGAGAATTTACTTCTTGATTCCAATGGAAGGCGCCAAACAGCCTCTGACCGACCAGATATTGTTTCACGTGTCTTTGAGGAGAAGAAGAAAGCTTTGATCAAAGAAGTGAAAGATGGCCTATTTGGAAAAGCTGTGGGCATGGTGCATACTATTGAGTTTCAGAAACGGGGACTGCCTCACATGCATCTTCTTATATTTTTGGATCAGCCCCATAAAATTCGAGATTCTGTTGATGTGGATTCTATAACTTCAGCTCAGATTCCTGATCCTGTGACTCATCCTATGCTCTATGAAACTGTCACAACATGCATGATGCATGGTCCATGTGGAGATCATCCCTATGATAAAGCACCTTGCATGGTGGATAAAAAGTGCAGCAAAGGATATCCAAAAGAATATCGTGATGAAACTCATTTTGGAGAAGATGGATATCCAGAATATGCCAGACCTAACAATAATTGCACTTATCAGAAACCAAATTCTACCTATGTCTATACTAATCGTGATGTTGTGCCTTACAATCCCTATCTTTCTACCCGGTATAATTGTCATATCAATGTTGAAATCTGTGCTTCAATAAAAGCAATAAAGTACATACACAAGTATATCTACAAAGGATCAGACAGGACTACAATTGAAATTACTCAGGGACAGGAAAGAGATGAAATAAAGGAGTATCTTGATGCTCGCTACATTTCTGCTGTGGAATGTGCTTGGCATCTCAATGAGTTTCCAATGCATGCTGAGATCCCAGCTGTCTATCGCCTTCCAATCCATCTTCCAAATGATCAACAAGTGTTCTTCAATGAAAATGATGATGTTGAAGAGGTTCTTAATCGTGCTGCCAATAAGTTATCTGCTCTTGAAGCCTATTTTATTGCAAACAGAGACTTTGAGGATGCTAGGAATACTCTATATCAGGACTTTCCCCATTCTTGGGTGTTTGAGAAAAAAAGGATGAAATGGAAACCACGACAGCATGGTGCACCTGCTATTGGACGTATGTACTTTGCAACACCTTCAATGGGTGAACGATTTTACTTAAGAACTTTATTAACTGTGGTAAAAGGTGAATTGTTGTGAATATGAAATATTTATGCTTTTTCTGATCTTTGTGTTTTAGGGGCTAGCTCCTTTGAGCAACTACGGACATACAATAACACAGTTTATGCAACCTTCAAAGAGGCTTGCTTGGCACAAGGCTTACTTGAAGATGACAATGAATGGAGACAGTGCCTTGCAGAGGCTGGTGAAATACATACAGGAAGATCTCTTCGATCACTATTTTCAACAATTCTTCTTCATTGTCATCCTGCATCTCCAGCAGACCTCTGGAACCAGTTCAAAGATAAAATATGTGATGACTTGCCAAGAACACTGAGGCATCTCCATGCTGATGAAAATATAACTCCTGAAATGAGTCATGACTATGGTTTGCATCTCATAAATAAGATTTTGTTGCAGTCTGGAAAGTCTCTCACAGATTATCCACCTATGCCACTACCTCAGCAGGAATGGGAAGATTTACAAGATAATTATCTTCTTTGGGAGCAAAGGAATTATGATCATGACAGACTTGCTGAAGTGGTGACTGAGCATCTGCAACTCTTTAACCAGGAACAAAGGGCTGTTTTTGATGATGTTATGACTTCTGTCAACAATAATGAAGGAAGAACAATATTTATTCACAGTGCTGGGGGGGGTGGAAAGACATTTGTGTGTAATACCATTGCAGCAGCTGTTAGAGCACAGAACAAGGTTGCTCTATGTGTTGCTTCATCAGGAATAGCTTCTCTTCTGCTAGAGGGTGGGCGCACTGCACACTCACAATTCAAGATTCCTATTCCAATATTCAGGGATTCTTTCTGTAACATTCCACGACATTCTAATCTCCATGCAGTCCTTTTAGAAGCTGGGGTTATAATCTGGGATGAGGTACCAATGCAACATAAGGATGCAGTAAATGCACTTGACTGCACTTTACAGGATATCCTAACTATTGACAGGCAATTTGGTGGCATTACTGTGCTTTTTGGTGGTGACTTCCGCCCATTGTTGTCAGAGGAACAAGAGCAGATATTGTTGCTGCCTCTATTAGCAGGTCTGAACTGTGGCCACAGATTAAAGTCCACAAGCCTCAACAGAATATGAGATTAGACAGAACTCCTGAGAGTGACCAATTTGCTCAATGGCTACTAAGAGTGGGTGCAGGGACTGACATTGATAATGATGGAAAAATTTCACTTCCAGCCAATATGTCCTGTGGTGATGATGTGACCTCACTTATTAATGCAACATATCCTGGACTTCACCAGCAAAATCTTACTGATCAATATTTTCTTGACCACACCATTTTGTCCTGCAAAAATGATGATGTTGACAGTCTAAATTCTGATATTCTTGCCACATTTCCTGGAGAAGAACAAGTTCTCCTTAGTGCCGACACTGTTAACTTGGAAGATGAAGCACAGAACTATGATCCATATCCTGTTGAATTTTTAAATTCTCTGACTGCATCTGGATTACCACTGGCAAAACTGGCCTTGAAAAAAGGTTGTCCACTTATGCTACTTTGTAATTTGGATCCACCAAAAGGTCTTTGCAATGGTACTTGCCTGATCTTAATAAAGATAAGGCCCTGTGTTCTAGAATGCAAGATCATTAGTGGAGATGCCAAATATTCTGGGAAGTCAGCTTTCATTCCACAAATGATTTTAGAACCTTCAAATGAATCATTACCAGTAAAACTTCGACGCTGACAGTTTCCTGTCGTCTTGCATTTGCAATGACAGTGAACAAATTGCAAGGACAATCTGTCAAACATGTTGGACTAGACCTATGTGTTCCTGTATTTTCTCATGGACAGCTATATGTGGCTCTTTCACGCTGTACTTCTGGGAACTGTATTAAAGTTCTACTACCTCATGATCAAGCAGATACACAAACCACTAATATTGTATATAAAGAAGTTTTGACTAATGTTGCTTGGTATGTTTATTATATTTCCTAATATTGAAATTATGCCTAATATATGTTTTGTGCAGAAAGATTTTAGATTTTCCTCTATGTGAATTTTATCAAGTTAATATAAATATGATGACTCCTTATTTATAAATTAAGCAATTGAAGACTGTCGTTGGACTAAATTGATAAAATGAGATATCTTAGAACTCAGATTAAGATTTGTGCTACAAAACTGGGATTAAGCATGCGTACCAGGGGGTCCAGGGGGCTTGCCCCCGGCGAGCTGTGAACACATGCCTAAGGCCTCAGTGTTAGGAGCGTTAGCAACTTTCACCGTGGCCGCAGGCACGGGTTTATAGCTCGTAAAAGGAAGTGGAAGTGGAATTGGAATTTGAATGGTGGCCATGATTTGAAAGGAATATTATTACATAAATTTATTCTAACAGCCTAACATATCCGGAAAGTGAGAGCGTGGTATGTGCTTTTGAAATCACCTTTCATTGCATTGAGAAAGCTGGATAGATTGCTACAGCCGTGTCACACCTTTTTGCCCACTGCACTGTACTCCTCGCCACACAGTAGGCCATGCACGGTACTGGCACGATACTGCACGGTAATCCCTTGCTACACAGTAGGCCATGCATGGTACTGCATGGCTCTGCATGGCTTGCTGCTGCTGTGCCACGGCTTTTTCCCTTTGCTCTCTGTTTTTGACCAACTGCCGTGCCCTGCCGAAGCTGACACACCAATCAAAATATTTGTATGGTGTTTTTTCTGTCATAAACCATTGTGTCCTGCTCACTGATGAAGAAGGCCCTTACCCTCGATACAAGAGGCTGGTTTTAGGAGCCTGGATTGCACGCTAATGCACGCCGGTAAATATATACAAATATTGCACGCTTGTATGCTAATGTACGCCAATGCACGCTGTGGCACGTCTTGGCACGCCGGTTTCTAGTATCAGCGGAGACGTAACAGACGCTACGTACCGTTCTGCCAGAACTCCTGATATTTGGCTGCCTTTTCTTCTTACAACTTTGACTTTCCATCTACACCCTTTGTGTTGTGATCTGAGATTAGTGATGTCCTGGCTCCGGCCCGGCCTGAAAGCCCCGGCTATGGCTCAGCTTTCCTGGGCTCAGGCTTGTGGAAATCGTAGGCCAGGCCATTTGAAAAAGCTCAGGCTTGGCCTGGCCTGGCTTTGGCTCAAGCCGGGGCTTATTGCAGGTCAGATTACTTGAATAATAAGCTTAATATAAAATAAAGTGACGTACTAGTCACTATCACTGTCCTCGTCAACATTAATCAAAAGGTCCCATGCCTGAGGCTCTGGCTCATCTTCATCCACCCAATCAGTATCTCTGTCATCGTCTTCTGCCTCCATTGAAAGTTCAACAGCTGTCGTTGGTGCAGGCTCACAGTAGATGGAGTCCTTCCGAATACTGCACTTCAAAAATTGGAGTGCCTCGACGATGTCATCACGTAGTTGATTGCGGCGCTTGCTGATTGTGATTCTAGCAGCTGAGGAGGCGCACTCACTTGAGACCGAGGACGCCATGATCGGCATGTAGTCACGAGCAAGAGAGGCCCACACAGGGATGCGTGGTGCATTAATCTGAGGTAAATTATGTGAATAGTGCTGACGACACATGAAATAAAAACCACATACCCCCCACCATCCAGGCAATTTCATTCCATCCGGAATCTCATCAATTGAATTAAGATAGTAGTTGAATTCTTTTATCCATGGTTTTGAAGTGTCAATGGCAGTGGCCGGGATTGTAGCTTCATGTGGAAAATCATCGTCATCACTCGAGTTTTCGGCCAGTAGGACTTCAATTTTTGACCGGCCAGTAGTGATTGGACGGGGAGGAGCACATTCCCCATACATTTTGAGATACTGTTCCTTAAACTAAATTGTATGAGCACCCAATATGTAACAACAATGGAAAGCTCACTATTTTTTCTGCAGAATCCAGAACTTTATCCTGAAGGTTCTTTTCCCAGTGCTTCTTGAAGTGTGACATCTTGATTTCAGGATCAATGACTGGGGGAATTTAATTGTAAGGCATGAGTATTCACATATTAAAAAGAGAACATATGCATTGAAAATATATAGGCATCTGAATTTTCTGTTTTCTGGTAGTATTCATCTACTTTCTTAATGCCTGCCTCGAGTGCATCTGCGAAATGAAAATATTTGTCACGTTCTGACCAAACAGACCAAGCCTTATGAAGAGCCTCTAAAGCTGGAAGACCAAGATGAAGGGTAGACTCGTTCTCTGATGAGAAGGCTTGTTGTGCACGATCGGCATGCTACATCACGACAAAATATTAGTGTCTTTCCAAGTGCATTGATAAGTACATACTGCTAAAAGGTCTAAAAAATTTTTAACCCGCTTCCATTCGTCCTCGGAAAGCTCTAATTCGTCAATCTTGGCTCTCCTTTGACGATCTGGCTCATCACGAGCAATTTCACAGAAAAATGGATTGACATACTAATTAATTCTCAATTAGATAGAGAATACGCATTAAACAAGAATAATAAACAAACCTTCCTCAGACTCTCAGCACGTTGAAGCATAATGTATGTTGATGACCAACGAATGGCCATGTCAATTAGGAGAGTGTGGGGGATCTTCCCATCTTTAGATTGAAGATTGAGAAACTTTTCTTTGCGTTTTGCAGAAGAACAAAGCTTTAGGATGGTAGATAAACCACAGTACGAAGATTATAGCAATGTAAAGCACCTACCTTGACCACAATTGCACGAATAATCCCAACCTCATCACGCACTGCACAATTGGTATCAGGCTCATGTTCTTCAGGATTCTCAGGATTATAATGCTTGGTCTTGCTGTATGTGCTGATGACAGCCTGTGTCGCGAGGTTAATAACATGTGCAAGGCATCTATATCAAATAAGGAAGAATATGAGACCATGAAAGGTACCCTACACACCGAATATGACGTTGTTTGTAGCTCCATGATTTCAGATTCTTACGAAGATCAGACCTATTCATACGCCATGCAAAATCCTTGAGCATCTTGAGGTTATTACTTGCATTATCACATGTAATCCATCCAATCTAGGAGTAAAATATGCTAAACCTGCTTGAACTGATGAAATAATACGTACTTTGTGCACAATCCCAAGGCGTTTAACAATTTTAAACAATGCCCTACCTAGTCGAACACCATCATGTGCGGTGTTCATTTTTGTGAAGCCGAAGAGAGCACTTCTCATTTCCCACACTCCAGGAGCCTTTTCCTCAATCCAGTGGCCCGTAACAGTGAAGTATGCATCCTGATTACTTGCCTGCCATGCATCACATGTCAGGCTAACTTCTCCCTTCACAGCATCGCTCTGAAACAGTATTAGTGTTTATAAGTAATCTATAAGTGATATAACGTGTACCGTAAGTCGCTCTTTAAGATCAGCAAGATTCTTCTTGAAAAGCTCAACAATATATTTCCGAGTAGCTTTGCGGGTTGGAATTTTCACGCCGTCGGTTGCTCGTGCTGCAATACTGATCATTTCACGGAATTTCGGATGGTCTAGAGCTTGTATAGGCTGCACATTTAGAGAATTTATAACTAATGACAGCTGAAAAAATCATTTGCTGCTTACCTGATCCGTAGCTACAAGCCATTCGACAGCAGCTTCCCGAAACAGTTTATCCGAGTACGGAATGGTGCGCTGCTTCTCAGGAATCTCTTTCAGGTGAAGGTCAATGATAGACTGCGGAACATCATTGACTAAAGCTTCTGCCTTCATTCGTTTCACGTCCTTTGGAAGCTTTGTTTTGAAGTTGTTATTTTTTGCCCATTTATGGTATAATTTCTACTCAATAGGATTAGAGAAAATCACATTACAATGTAATTATTACACACATAGTGAAACGACTCAATGTGTCGTCGAAGTGTTGTGACTTCAGCAATTATGATATGTCCTTTTCTGCTCACAGTATGATGTTATAGAAGAAAAAGACAAAATAAATATGCGATACTCACATGCACATCTTACACTTCCTCCGTGTTTTTCCATCTACACCAACAATACCTTTATCAAAGAACTCATTGACATCTCGGCTCTTGTCCCGCATGCTTGGTCCTGGTTCATGAATAGGATCCACATCTTCATTTTCCAAATCTGTTGGCATTGGTGAACTTGTCCGCTGAACTAGAAGCAGCAGTCTGTTTAATAAAACTTGCAAAAACATGAATGCGTTGCAAAAGTTACTCGCTTTTTTTCTTGCCTTGACTTTTTCCTTTTTGTTTAGATGCTGACTGGCCATCGTCAGAGCTGATGTCGATGGCTTCGGCCTGTTTCCGTTTGGATATGGTTTCGTGCGCACGGATGCCAGTAGCGGGAATGTCATGAGGTGGAGGTTGAGATCTTGTTATGGAAGGGACACCAGACGCTGCATTGTGCTGACGACGCTCTTCTTCAGCAATAGCATGAGCACGAGCATCACGGTGGGACTTCAGCTGGATTTCGCTAGCATTGTCCTTGTTAGTGATTCGATTGGAAGGTGCACGAGAGCGTTTATCTTCTGCCATCGAAATGTCTACGTTTGGTATAGGATTTCTTCAAAGGAAAATATTGTGAATCGAGGCCGTGCAGTGGTAAAATAGCTGAATTTTATTGTATGTCAGGCCTCCTATAGAGGCCCTTATATACTGCTATACAAGTATACTACAATGTTCTAGATAGCTACAGAGTATAACTACTGAGTCAGCGCTTGCTAAGATGATTACTAGCAATATTAGTAAGCCCGAGATAACCTCTTCAAGGATGTGCCGGAGGTAATTCCAACAGAAAAAAACCATCTGCGGATGTCACTCAAACTTCAAAATCAAGTGGCTTTCAGAAGCCTTTGAGAAGTGAAAAGCAGGGGCTCAGGCCAAACGGCTCAGGCTTTATGAAATTTGAGGCCGGGCCAAAGCCCTTTGAGGCCGTGTTGCTTGGCCGGGCTTGTCCCGGCTTTATCTGGCTTGGCTTGGCCCGTCCTGGGGCCTGAGGCCGGAGCCAGGACATCACTATCTGAGATTGAACACTGCCAAAAGACATATAGTATGATCATGACCCGGGAACGTGCCTGCATCCCGCAAGATTCTTATCAACCTATCATGAGCGTGAATGTCTAAGAGGGTGTTCAACCTTCTCGTGGACACGTTATTGAAGCATTTTCCCACTTGAAATTACCTAGGCGCCAGGGGATGTTTTTAGTAGGCTGGCTCCTGCTTTCTACACCCCATCTCTTCAGTTTTTGCACTCACCATGTCGTCTCATGAATTAGTACGTTCGCCGACTTTTAACATGATTTCTCTAGAATTAATGTCTACATTTCACAGAATGCTCCCGATCTTGTGCGTATATCTAATTGACAGACGCTCTCTGCTGACATGTGTACTCATACAAGGCAACTGGGGACCAAGAGCGACAGGATTCTGATTTACGTGGGTTCGCCGACTCCATCATTTTGAAATGCAAGCAAAGCCGCCCAACCTCGACTCTCGAGACTGCTATTTTTCTCCTTCGTCAGGTTCTAGATCAACGACCTCCACCCCATCCTCTACGATCCGATGCGCTTCGCCACCTCTCCATCGCCCTATTGATAAGGTTCTATCAATGGGGCTGGAAAACGGATAGCGATGAAGCCTTGTTGCTAATATTGGAAGCAATTGAGGAGACCAGGAAAGCCATAATAGAAGAGCCGGTCAATATTATTGAAGCTCGTGTACGTTGACATATGCGATGAGTCATGATTCTGCCGCTAAAACAAGCTATACAGGATAATGATACCATTGTGCAAAATGGATCTTTCGACAGTGAAGAGCAGGCCGAAGCGATACAGCTCTCCGTCACTTCGTTGATCGAATTCCGCCAGTCAGTCAAAAATTCAAGCATCAACACAGCCATACAATTGTATAATGAATTGCCCCTCTCACAATCTCTCAGCAATTCGAACCGAGTTGTTATACTTTTCAATTTATCTGATGCTCTCGTCATGCGATTCCACCTGACAGGGCAGATAACACACCTTGATGAGGGTATATCACGATTGCGAGAAACTATACATCTACAACCGCCTCCTGATCCAGAGCGACTCCGCTCGATAATATCTCTTCTCGCCGCCCAATGCACGAGATTCATTTGCAGAGGTCTGCCTCAGGATATTCAGGAAACAATTTCGCTGTGGCTGGAAACACTTAAAGAAGATGAGGAGGCCGAGGAATCACTTAGTCGCGGAACAGAGATGTTAGATATATTTAATCAGTCCGGTGCAGTATCGGATCTTGACACATCGGTGGCATTTTTATATACTTCACTCTCGCTGCGGCCAGCACCTCACCCAAATCGATCTAGTTCACTCAATAATCTCGCTTCTGCTCTTTCGATGCGCTTTTGGCAGAAGGGTCAGCTGGCAGACTTGGAGGAATCTATTGCTTTTCACCTAGAAGCATTGGTCCTGAGACCTGCACCTCACCCTGATCGATCTGCCTCACTCAACAACCTCGCAAATGCGCTTTCGATGCGATTTGAGCAGAAGGGTCAGCTGGCGGACTTGGAGGAATCTATTGCTTTACACCGAGAAGCATTGGTCCTGAGACCTGCACATCACCCTGATCGATCTGGCTCACTCAACAACCTCGCAAATGTGCTTTGGACGCGATTTGAGCAGAAGGGTCAGCTGGCAGACTTGGAGGAATCTATTGCTCTTCACCGAGAAGCATTGGTCCTGAGACCTGCACCTCACCCTGGTCGATTTGGCTCACTCAACAACCTCGCAAATGCGCTGTGGACGCAATTTGAGCAGAAGGGTCAGCTGGCAGACTTGGAGGAATCTATTGCTTTTCACAGAGAAGCATTGGTCCTGTTCCCTGCACCTCACCCTGATCGATCTGGCTCACTCGACAACCTTGCAAATGCGCTTTGGACACGATTTGAGCAGAAGGGTCAGCTGGCAGACTTGGAGGAATCTATTGCTTTTCACAGAGAAGCATTGATCCTGTTCCCTGCACCTCACCCTGGTCGATCTGCCTCACTCAACAACCTTGCAAATGCGCTTTGGAAGCGATTTGAGCAGAAGGGTCAGCTGGTAGACTTGGAGGAATCTATTGCTTTTCACCGAGAAGCATTGGTCCTGTTCCCTGCACCACACCCTGATCGATCTGCCTCTCTCAACAACCTCGCTTCTGCACTTTTGACGCGATTTCGGCAGAAGGGTCAGCCGGCAGACTTGGAGGAATCTATTGCTTTTCACAGAGAAGCATTGGTCCTGAGACCTGCACCTCACCCAGATCGATCTGCCTCTCTCAACAACCTCGCAAATGTGCTTTCAACACGATTTCGGCAGAAGGGTCAGCTGGCAGACTTGGAGGAATCAATTGCTTTTCACAGAGAAGCATTGATCCTGAGACCTGCACCTCATCCTGATCGATCTGGCTCACTCAACAACTTCGCAAATGCGCTTTGGAAGCGATTTGAGCAGAAGGGTCAGCTGGCAGACTTGGAGGAATCTATTGCTTTACACCGAGAAGCATTGGTCCTGAGACCTGCACATCACCCTGATCGATCTGGCTCACTCGACAACCTTGCAAATGCGCTTTTGACGCGATTTGAGCAGAAGGGTCAGCTGGCAGACTTGGAGGAATCTATTGCTCTTCACCGAGAAGCATTGGTCCTGAGACCTGCACCTCACCCTGGTCGATCTGGCTCACTCAACAACCTCGCAAATGCGCTTTGGACGCGATTTGAGCAGAAGGGTCAGCTGGCAGACTTGGAGGAATCTATTGCTTTTCACAGAGAAGCATTGGTCCTGTTCCCTGCACCTCACCCTGATCGATCTGGCTCACTCAACAACCTCGCAAATGCGCTTTGGACGCGATTTCAGCAGATCGGCCAGCTCATAGACTTGGAGGAGTCTATAACGTGTTCTTGCGATGCATCAAAATACGAAACAAGTTCTGTTATCCATCGATTTCTTTCTTCTCGCCAATGGGCGCACAGAGCATCTTCTGTTTGTCACTCTTCCGCTATGCAGGCATATCAGCATACAATCAATCTCCTCCCTCGCTTAGCATCTCTCGATCTAAACCTCCAGCAGCGCCAAGAAGCGTTGTCTCGGGCACGTGGTCTGGCTTCTGACGCTTGCAGCTATGCTATTCAAGAAGGTCATTTTGACAAGGCTGTCGAATTCCTCTCAGCAGGTAGAGCCGTATTTTGGGCCCAAGCACTCCAGTTGCGGACACCCATTGACGACCTTCAATCTCATGCACCACAGCTAGCAGATAAACTTCGGACGATTTCACGTGCACTCGAAGCCGCATCAATGCGTCATAGTCCCAGGTATCAGCTTAGTAACTCACAGCAAATCAGGGAACTGGAAAAGGAGGCGACGCATTGTCGTATCCTGAACGACGACTGGAATTATACTCTTAAAGAGGTCAGAAAGCTGGAAGGCTTTGACGAATTTTTGCTGCCAAAGTCTATTTTCAAATTGCAAAAGGCATCCCGGAATGGTCCAATCATCATGCTCAATGCCACTACTTCTGGCTGTGATGCATTGGTGCTCATAGGGGGTTCGGTGAAGCACTTTCCGCTTCCCAAAATTTCAATCAGTGTGACTCGTGCCCTGTGTGTTTTGACACGAAAGGCATTATCGCCTGATTGGGTTCCATTTGAGACTTTAGCAGTGGCTAATGATGCATTACAAGCCCTCCCTGAAGCAATACGCGTCGACCATCGCCTAAATGTAACGCGAGTATCGAATGCGGTCTATACCACTCAAGATCTATTTGAAGATATCTTGGGAATACTTTGGCTCACTGTCGCCTGTCCAATTATTCATGGCTTAAATCTAAAGGTTCTATGCTTTCATAGTCCGTTGTATATTTATTTACTCATATTCATCTGATATTGTAGAAAGATGATTTGTCGCATATCTGGTGGTGTCCTACGGGCCCATTTTCATTTCTTCCAATCCATGCAGCTGGGATCTTCCGGGGAGATAATCAAGAATGCTTTTCCGATTATGCCATATCGTCATATATCCCAACATTAGATGCTCTCCTCAATTCTCCTCCTCCAAAATTCCATGCACCTAAGATCTTAGTCATAATTCAGCCGGAGATGCCAGGTAATCATCGTCTCAACTTACCTTACACTATCAAAGAGCTGGACATGATTGAATGCCATGTACCGAGGACGTTCCTGATGAAACTGGGAACCAAAGAAGCACCCACATCAGTGGCAAAGGTTCTCACCCATCTTCCTCATGCCTCATTTGCCCATTTTGCATGTCATGGATCGCAGGATCCCATAAACCCACTTGAGAGTGCTCTCTTACTAAGTGACGGAGATTTAAAGGTTTCAAGGATTATGCAATATGCCATCCCAAATGCATCCTTAGCGTTTCTCAGCGCATGCGAAACAGCCAAGGGAGATGAAAATGCCCCGGACGAGGCCATGCATCTTGCCGCTACGATGCTATTTGCTGGTTTCCGTGGAGTTGTGGGGACAATGTGGTCAGTTTATTTTGCCACTGTTATCCGCAGTTAAACTCACTTTGTTGACGTCATAGGAGCATATACGATGAGGATGCCCCTGAAGTCGTAGACATCTTCTATCATCATATCTTCGGAACTGGCCAAGCACATCCTGATGCCACTATGGCTGCTGAAGCGCTACATTTTGCAGTAAATAAATTGAGGAAGGAGAAGAAGGTCTCGTATCAGCGCTGGATTCCATTTATTCACTTAGGTCTCTGAGACTGCTCTATTGCACCATATTATCCATGAAATATTTCCATTTTTACCCTTGTATTTACCTTGAATAGTTTGATGTATGAGAAAATGGTTTACTATGCTACTCAATTTGCACAAAAAATAAATGATCACTTTATCGTAGTACTCGTGGTTGCAATATTACTTATCTGTAGAAAGTAGTCACAGAATACAGATGAGCAGCCATAGAATATTGATGAGCAGTTGCAAAATGTTGAAATGAGGATGCAGAGTATAAACTAAGTCGCTTGTGTGAAATCTCATGATGTACGAACTCCATGCAACAAGGAATCCTTGTAAATGATTGTGTTGGAAATGTCAAATGAAAAAGATAACAAGTTCTAAGGCTTTGTACCAGCCCAATATCCGTGCATATGACAATGATAGCAGCCTGAGGGTAAATCATTAGCATGCATTCTGATAAGTAACAAAGAAGAAAGGAAAACAGTGTGTTAGGCTTTAAACAGCAGTAGGGGTACCTTGTGTTTCATCTATAGATATCATACCAATATCTTCATGGTCGTGCAAGAAGTAACATCTAATTGTTCTGTTCACCTTAGAGTCAAGTATTCAGTGGCATTTATTCCGTATGTCTCTTGAACGTCGTCATGTTTCTGTGGGGATAGCATAACAATTTTCACAGAGGCTTCCAAGTGGCTATTATGGCACAGAGATGGTCCAACGATCCGGAAGCTTTCAGTCAGATTATAACCCTGTCCAGAAGCCTGCCAGCTAAGGTTTATGCCATTCTCATAGCAGTTGTGACGTGTTAGTTTTCACCTGTGCTACCAATTTAGCTGCTGGACTTAGGCCCTCATTCTCATTTCAGCCATTGTTAGCGTGGTTTTCTTTGTTATCACTGGAAATTGCATCCTATTTGGAAATCTGCAGAGGGCAGAAATACTCTTGCTGCCTGTGGCAGCAATGTTTGCCTTTATGCAGCTAAGGGCAACAATTCCTGGCACACCATCAGGTACAGGTGCAGTTGTAGACTTGATTAGCTGGGATGCTTACTTACTTCAACTCAGTGGAACAGGAACTATTCTAGGTAAACTGAATAGCTTGCAGCTTGAGATTTCCCATGCTATAAGAGCTAATTTCTGCTTAGATTACTGCCTAAGTTTACCTAGCTTTGCAATTTTGACAATAGCCATGTGTATATTCTAAAAATTCTCCAAGATCTAATTTGGTTTAGCTGTAGACCCTCGGATCAATTATGTCTGTTGCATTCACGAGGTTTGACGATTATAGATCTGATGCTTGTGGAAGACACTGTAAGTTTGCAGATGAATCAATACCAATGAGACTTACTTTTGCCAACAGGGCTCTCACTGACAGTCCCCGATCCACCCAATGATAGGTCTCTCGATGAACTCAAGGAGTTGACCAAGGTTATGATGGAGAAGGAATAAATGCAGGAGAACATTCAGGACAACCTGGTGCACTCAGTGGATGAGATGAATCAGTGCTTTGAGGAGGCAAATGCACAAGGTTGCGCAACACTAATTTGTGCAAAGTTGCGCATATGGTGAATACCATAACAATGTACATAAATAATATGAAAGGGACTGATACCTGTTGTTCTATTGTTGAATATATTTATCTTATTTGGTAATCTGGGCCTGGTTTCCTGGATAAGAGCAATAGTCCTAGAAAATATAGGATCGTTGGGATAGAGAGAGTTCTATAACTATGCAATAGGACTCTGGGGGTCATACTGTATGAGTAACCAAGTCACTTGCACTTTCATGATTTTTCTTTGCCTATGAAATTGCAAATAGCTTAGATGCTTATAGTTTCTGTGACTTGTCTCAGGCCACCAGATTTCGAGCACCCAATTTGCTCATATTTTCGGTGACTTATCTACAACTACCTGATGTGAGCAGCTTAGTCACTTGCATTTTCTGCTGCATGCTCAATTACTCAGGCAGTTATAAATCTGAGCAGCTTAGTAGCTCGTATTTTTGGCTACATGTTCACCTGCTCATGCAGTCACATATCCAAGTAGCTAAGCTGCTTGCATTTGTGTCCATGGTTTTTTCCTGCCTACGAAGCTGCAAGTAGCTTAGCTGCTTATATTTTTGATTACTTGTCTCAGGCTGATCAGATGGTGAGCAGTTAAGTTGCTCATATTTTTGGTGACTTATCTCTATCCACACAATGCAAGCAGCATGGTCACTTTCATTTTCTGCCGCATGCCCAGTTATTCATGTAGTTGTGAATATGAGCAGCTTAGTTGCTTGTATTTTTGCCTACATTTTCACTTACTCATGCAGTCACATATTCAAGTAGCCAAGCTACTTGCATATGTGTCTGTGGCTTCTCTGCCAATGAAATTGCAAGTAGCTTAGTTGCTTGTATTTTCAGTGACTTGTCTCATGTTGCAAGTAGCTAAGTTGCTCATATTTTCAGTGACTCTTCTCTACCCACACAATGCAAGCAGCTTAATTGCTTGTATTTTCTGCTGCATGTTCAATTATTCATACAGTTGTGAATCTGAGCAGCTTAATTGCTCATATCTTTGGTTACATTTTCATTTACTCATGTATTCATATATCCAAGTGGCTAAGCTGCTTGAATATATGCCTGCAGATTGTAAGTGGCTGAGTCACTCATATTTTCAGTGACTTATCTCTATCCACCCAATACGAGCATCTTAGTTGCTTGCATTTTTTGCTGGGCACCCAGTTATTCATGCAGTTCTGAATCAGAGCAGCTTAACCACTCATATTTTTGGCTATATTTTCACTTTCTCATGTATTCACATATCCGAGTAGCCAAGCTGCTTGCATGTGTGCCTGCAGGTTATGAGTGGCTGAGTCACTCATATTTTCAGTGACTTATTTCTATCCACCTGAAGTGAGCAGCTTAGTCACTTGCATTTTCTGCTGTATGCTCAGTAATTCATGCAGTTATGAAGCCAAGAAACTTAGTCATTCATATTTTCAGCTATATTTTCACTTGCACATGCAGTCACATATCTGAGTAGCTAAGCTGCACACAACAGTGTTGTTGCACCTACAAAATTGCAAGTGTAGTGACTTGTCTTAGGCACACCAGATTGCAAGCAGCTAAGTCGCTCATATTTTTCAATATTTTTAAGTGAGCCTCAGTACCTTTAAGGGCATTTCAATAATTTTATGTATCATTAACCCTGCATTTGAGTATATTTTGTAGGCTGCATGGTGTTAGATATGACCTGAAGAGGGATATTGCAAGCAGCTAAGCTAGTCAAATATTGAGGGTTTGTCCTCCTACAGTCACAAAACTGCGGTCCCAAAACCATTCTCGAAGATCTCAAGTACCTAGTTTATTTTTAACTGCACAACCCTGATCCCTAACCAGCACTACCCTACATATGCACTGGGATCATTAATTCAACTTTCAAGTAACTAAGCTGCTCAACTTTCTCACTCCTAATTACCCACAACAGCTTCCCACAGGTGTATATCTGCAAGCAGCTTAGCTGCTCATCTTTTCAAACCCAGTACATGTGTGGGGTAGTGCAGGTTAGGGATAAGGGTTGCATGGTGGTTAAAAATAAGGTAGGTGCTAGCAGATCTTTGAGAAGGGTTTCAGGACAGCTGTTTTGAGACCACAGGAGGACACTCATGTAGATGTCCATAAGCAGCTTACCTGATCATCTCCTTCAGTCCACCCTCAGATATAGATCTATATGAGTAGCTTAGCTACTTGTCTTTCTCATTTCCATGTTGAAAAGTGAATGTAGTCTGTAGGGTAGATATGGCAATAAAATCATTTTTACTACCCTTCAGGCTGGTCACAACCTCTCAAGTTCATTGGGGGCAAGTCTGAAATGAGATATTATTTGAAAATGTGATATAAAATGCACAAAGTAAGTTAAAATGATATCTGACACTATGCTAGCTAGATACAGGGAATGGTCTTCCTTTTCACTTATCTAGCTACAACTCTTCGAGATGGTCTTCCTGTCTCTAGAGCTTGCAAGGTCACCCCATTCTAAGTGTAGATAGATCACTGTTCAAATATAAATCTCTTAAATCTACAAGGGTGGTCTTCCTTCCCTTGTAAATTCTAATAGTCTCTCTAATCTTTAGCTAGGGATGGTCTTCCTTTCCCTCTTTAACTTCCTAAGGTACAGTGGTCTTCCTTCTGTCCTTAAACGAGGATCCCAGGAGATGTTCTTCCTTTCTCCTGAAATCGTACTTTTTGCCAATTAAGCCTAAAGGGATGGTCTTCCTTTCCTTCAGGCTTCTCAAATCCCAAATAATACTCAAGGACTTAGTCCTGGGCCTTGTTCTATGGTACTCACTTTGTCATTCTCTTAAGTTATGGTATAAGGTGGTTTTCCCTCTCAAATGGCTAACTCTAGCTAGTACTTCTAAATTCAAAACTGAACAGGAATCTGCTCAATTCTTTGACTTAGTGTTGCAGGATCTGATGGGCTTGTCACTGCAGACCATGTTGTGAGAGAACAGGGGTGAGATCCCTGTTGCTCTTTTTCTTCCTTATCCTCGGGCTTTTATCTCATCCTGAGGGCTATTCTTAGCTCCTTTCTTGGTCTGGTTTTCGGTTTGCTCATATTTCAGGCATCTCTTACTAGAGATCACATGTTTATTCATGTTTATTTTCCAGGAGGGTGTCTCACCAGAGCCTTTCTCTTTTATTTTGCTCTCTTCTTCGGAGCCTGTTCACCACCTTGGACCCTTTGCTCCTTGGGTCTCTCTTACTTGTCTTCTATCTGTGTCTCGTAGGTTTCTTACTGATGTAGTATAGACCTGTATATTCTATTCCATATTATTTATGTCCCATCTGTCTATGATCATCCATTGGTTCCCCCTTTTCTGTGACATTCTCCCATGTTTCTTACTCTTTCATTGTGTGTGATTGTTAGGGCTTGTGTCTGAAGCCAAACAAATGCCACCATCACTTCAGTTTGGCTGTACTATAGCCGCTCTCGGTTATGGTTTAGCTGTCTTGGTCCTCCCCTGGTTTCGAATGCTGGTGCTATATTGAGCGCTGCTGTGCTCCACATTATTCTTCACTCTAGCTAGCCCATTCTCTTCAGTACTTAGGACTTTCTTATTGTACTATGTCCTGTTGTAGCTAGCTGATCTCACTAAATATCATACTTTTAGATGC
>JASFDH010000542.1:0-22465 GCA_036937195.1 Nidularia pulvinata
TCACACGTAACGGTAATCTTGTACTAACAGTGAGACCTCCATTGACTGCTCGAAAAGTGCAGGAACACTATAAGGACCTGGTCTTAGGGGGGCTTGCCGAAGTCCTGGGTCTTCCAGAGGAAGACTGGGACGACTCACACATAGCCCTACACCTGGATGTCCCATGGACCCGTATTGTGATCCACAGTGTTCCGGTTACCGATGCCATCTCAGACCATGACAAGGATGCGGTCACCTCTTTGCTAAAGGAAATTTACTTCCAGAACCCAGTCTTCCTACGAAGCTCACCGTTTGTACTAACAACTGGATTCCGGGTTTTGTGCCCCCCGAAGGAGACGGAAACGAGGAAACTTATTTCGGTATGCCTGGCACTCGAAGATGAAGCCACAGCACGTCGTGTGTTACGAGAAGGCGTGTTCATGTATGGTTCACGTTGCAGGACCTCAATGTTCCGGCAAAGGCCCTGAGAGCAGCATTCGGACTCATAGAATAACAACTACCTGGCCTTTCGGCCAACCATTTACTCCTACCCTATACCAATACTTGGACTTTGCAGCTATACACACTACGACTACAGACCAGTCCCACTTCCCCGCTGCGCATTTAACTACGTTGTCCTGGTCGTCCTCTTCATTGAAGTAGCATGACCCGCGCGTCTTAGTACATTAGATTACTTGTTGCACGTAAATCTGCTGAATACCAAAAAAAAGTCTGTTGGACACGCCGACTTGAATCGATTTGTATGCACGTGATTATTTGCGTAGGGCCCTGAGCGGGATCGTCGTCATTTGGTCGTCGTCGTCCTCTACGACGTCAACCACTGCAGACTGACACGGTTGGTATCTGGAACCACCGCTAATATAAAGTTCTTCTTTGCTCCATTCTTGATATAATATCTCCCAACCACTATTCCACGCCATGTCTGTTCCTGATGCTGCCTACACCAGTCTTCTAAGCCATCTGCACAAGCCCACGTCGTCTTTGTCCTTTTCGACCATTCAAGCTGCTCTCGCGCATCATCTTGCCTCTCTCTCTCCTCTTCCGACGCCCTTGGCTGCAACTGCGGTGTCTTCGCGCTTATACCTCTCGCCTCCATTGACGAATGCAAAACTCCTGTCACTCTCAACGGCATTCCGCCATGCAACGCATCTCAAGTTCCGGACACTGCGCGAAGCAGCCAAAGAGCGTTCCAGAGCAAGCTCTTTATTTCGCAAAAGCATGCAAACATCAACTCGCAACTGGGTACAGGCCGTCGTAACCGGTGTCCAGGGTGGTCATCCTGTCTTGCGTTTGGCCTGCTGTAGCGGGTTGCTTCTGGGCCTTCAGGACCTCGAGGGTGCCAAAAATGCGGGAACAAGAGAGAGGGTAGACGTAGGAAGCGTAAGAGGAAAGGTGGAAGATGAACTCGTTCTCGCAGTTGCCGAGGTCATTGATCTGTATGCCAATGGATACGTCTCTGGATCATCCGGCGCTGAAGAGTGGGAGAAGGAATTCCAACTAGCAGGACAAGGTATGTCGCATGCGTTGGCGATAGTGTTATGCTCGTTGATACAGCTTCATATTAGATATTTTATTCCTGGCACTGATATCCGCCTCGCAGTCGCTTCCGCTCGTGGATCAATGCAAACTGAAAGCCTTGCCATTGCCAATTCTTGCGCGCGTCCTAACATCAGCGGTATCCTCGACATTCGCCGGTGGATCTTTTCTCTCAACCCTTTCCGCCTCAGTTACAACAAACCCACAATATAGCATCTATATCTCTGTATGTCGTCCGTTCACTGGTAGTAACAACGTTCAAGACATACACCGCTAATCTGACTTTACTATCAGGCATCGTCTCCTTTCTCGCTAACCCTACGATCGCTCTCTTCTTCCACGCTCATGACATCGATCGCTTCCGTCTCGAAGCTCACTGCCACGGTCCTCACTTTGCTCCTCGACGCTGCTGCCGCATCATATGTGAAGGAAGGGCTACGTACAGTTGCATCCACACTCGATACCCTGCGTGATATGGCCAGAAGAGTAGAGCTTGACTGGAATACATGCGCCCTTGCAAGTGCCAAAGACCAGGATATCGGTAAGTTCTTCGTGGTCTCGGTGATATTCCCTCTAACCAGCTATTTTTCATAGCTCCAGAGTCAAGAGATATCGCCAAATCTGTGTGGACCGTACTCAAGACTCTCCTCTTCTCCAGCATCATGCTCACAGATGCCATACTCTCATCCGTAGTCTACATTCCGCCCCCCTCATACATTTCATTCCCTGCATCCCCGTCATCATTAGCACTCCAGGCTCTCCACACTCTCTCCCATCTCTCTTTTGTAATATCTCAATTCGGCGGCGTTACCAGCACCTCACAGGGGTTCGAAGAGCTCAAGAAAACATTCTACCTCGCCTTGGACATACTGACGCAGGACGAGTTGAATGACAGCGGAGATTCGGGGGCAAAGGCAAATGCTTATGTTCGGGAATCGTGTCTTGCCCTGAGAGAACACTCCCTGAAACAAGGTGAATAATTGACCCCTGTCACTCAGAGATGAGCCAAGAGATGCCTTACGCTACGCTTTCGTCACAGGAGCGCCATCAGTGACTCATGCAAAGGAAGCATATGTCTTAGCGAGCATAGAGCAGCTGGTCCCAGTTCTCAGCGAAAGTAATATCAAAGATTGGGTCTGGGGCGTTTGTTATCCGTGAGTAACGGTCCTTTCCTTTATTCCTTCCATGGTTTTATGGCACACGTGTCCGGTTCTCTCTTACCCATCTTCTTTCGAATTACGCACGCCTCTTATGGCCTCCATGGACGTCGCTGGGTGTCGCCATGCTTTGAGAGTATGGGCGCACTTCTCATGTGCGAAGTCAATTACGCTCGCACTTTCTACCGTCTTATCTGCCTCCTGTCTCTTTCTCCTAACTTTCCTCCCTGCCATAATGGCCTCATGACTTATCCAGAGGCTATGGCTTCTTGGGCGGCCCACTTTGTGCAGTCAATACCGAGTCATATTTCCTTCTTGTCTATTCGAATCTTTACCCTCGAATGCTGCTTACCCACTCCACCGATACAGACATCTTTCGGATCCGTCCCACCGTGAGACGTACGAATCAGCCCATTCAGTCGTACTGTCAATATTTGCATCCAATGCTCAACAGCAGCAGCTTCCCGACTATCAGTCATCTCTTCTGGAGACTAAGTCTATACTGCTTAAAGATCGAAAGAAGCCTACGTTTGATCAGCAGCTCACCGGTCGTCAAACGACCACTACTAAACCCGAAGTCGGCGATAGTGCTGCTAGCAAAGAAGCATCCGCCATTACGGTTTCCACGGATGAACAGAAGCGTTCAGCTAATTTTGTAGAAAAGATGGTCCCCTTCTACGCTCAGTGCTTGATTGAGGTGAGTCCGACGTCTCCCTCGCCCCTCATTTACTTTGATGACCGGAGCGCCAATCTTAATGTTCTATTTTTCGCCTCGTGTATATCGCCATACGGTGCCTTTTTCACTTCGATTACAATTTTCATTCAAGCAGCTGGCCTATTTATGGCGTGGTTTCTCAGGCCATATGATTCGCCGAGAACCCTTCGGGGCCTTTTGCACCCCCTTATGCTCCTGAACCTTTCATCTCATCTCACCGAGATTATCTCGGGCATCCATATTCGTTGCCGTTCACGCGTTAACGCCTTCCTTATCTCTTTCTATGTTTTCAGAACTCTGCGGACGGAAAGTTGAGTACGCCTCAGCTACAGCTTGCATATGCGGCCCTAGTCAGGAGCGCCAGTGCCAGCGCTATCTCCTTCGACGCAAATGCAAACGAAACATATGCCCTTGCGTGGTACTGCATCGAAACTATCCTGGAAACCATCCGGGAGCTATTTTATGAACTTCCAAGCCAGGAGAGAAACAAGGTCACAGGCAGAGACAAAGCCCATGAGGACGAGAACAAACCTGACGAGCGCCTGCATCGATTACACCTGATGCTGATATCTACTGTTTCGTCGCTTCCTCTCCCGCTCATGTTGCGCGTTCTAGAACAGATCCGAATAATAATGACGGCATATCCACGAGCTGATAGTGGCGCTGGAGTCGAAGGGTCGGCTAAAGAGGGAGGAAGGAAGGACCTAGTGCAGGCTCTGTTCAGTGAGATCGTGGAGAAGGTGGGCGATCGCGAGAAGGAGACTGCAATGCGGTGGTGGTATAAATATCGCCCAATGCTGATCCAAGGCCAAGATGACGAGGAGGTGAACGACGAAGAGAGTTCTGCTACAGGAAACTTGAAGAACCCAGGGAAGCAGCGAAAACTGAAAACTCTGGATGTGCCCGAAGGACAGGACCAGGCTTCTGGGATTATATCGCGATTATGAAGCTTGTACAATAACATAGCAGCCATCCATGTTCGCAGATCACCGAGGTAATGATTATCCGAGCCCTGTCATAGCTACCTTCTGATCTAGGATTCAATGAACTTCGTAAATATACCCATGCACGTTGAGAATTCTGAAATAGATACGTAGATCTGCATAGTCACCGCTTGAGCGCTTTTGCAATTGAAGCGATGGAACTCCGGTATTTAATTACGTTATAGATGCCGGTTCGGTGATTTTTCTAATCCCGGTTTAAAGCCGTTGTTCCTTTCCCTCCGGCAAACAGATTCTGCCTTCTGAACTATCACCATCATCTTGGCTGTGTCGTGAATTAGCCATACTCGAGTGTGCAAGTGTCACAAGGGAGGATCGCTCTCTATCTGGAACCAAAGCGTGCGTGCCAATCACCGTGAAAGCAGGCGTTCAAATCGGATCTGAGGAACATCGCGACGATGTCCGATATTCTCATAGCGCAGGGCCTCTTTCGTCCCCTTAGTTGTGGCAAAAACGAGAAGGAAGTCTACGGCATCACACCCAATTTGTGTCGGAATGAAGCTTTGGCTAGACGCCAGCGGGCTACTTATAGAGTCTCAGGCTGCTTCTACTGTTTTCATTTAAGTCGCCGGTCTATTCTCTCGCTTCGTGCATTCTCTCGACCCCCGCTCACCAATCCACAAGTGAATATATACGTTCCCAATGACAGAATTCTATACATCAGACAAACGTCTTCCTCATATACCGGACGACATTACCTTGGCACAGTTTATGCTAGACAGCCACCATGCTGTTCGGCCTTCCCGTAACGGCGCACCGTGCCTAGTCGACGACAAATCCGGTCGACCCCTTTCCCTCGAAGAGGTAAATATTATCCTTGTATCTCTGAGCCTAAGAAAGAATATTCATGATTTTTTTTAGCTAAAAGAAAGGACTTACGGTCTTGCTAATGCACTCAATTACAGATACAACTTAGGTGAGCATTAAAAACTTATCCAGAATCATCATACGAGACTGTTTATTTTTCAGGCGAGCATTCCACCGGTACGTCAATTCATGTTTAAAAATTAGTCGATGTCTCAAACCGCATGCAATGAAGTCATGCTCTTCAGTCCGAATCACCTTGGTGAGAAACATTTCCAGTCGCACTTGATACACATACTTACCCACTAAAATCAGACTACCCTGTTGCCATATGGGCTGTCTACAGGCTCGGTGGAATTGTCACGTACGAACTCACTTTCCCCAAAAGGTCAATGGAGTTACTTACAATTGTTCAGATGTTCCAATCCGCAATTTACGGATGACGAGCTTGCCTACCAACTTAAACTATCCAAAGCCACGTTGGTGATCGCTCACTCCGCGGTCGTGGAGACAGCGCTTTCAGCCGCACGATTAGCTGGCCTTTCACCTAATTCTGTCATCTTGCTCGATCAACCTCCGCTGTCGCACGGTGTTCCGAGGATGCCAACGGTGCGCGGGCTGATTGCGGAAGGACTGAAGCAAAAGCGGTCCTTTGATGAGCGTCTCCTTGGCGTTGGAGAAGGGAAGAAAAAAATAGCGCTCCTTCTCTGGTCGTCGGGTACCAGTGGAAAGCCGAAGGTCTGATTTTTGTTTGCGTGTTTGAGTAATCCGAATCTTACGAATTACGCTATACTCTATAGGCGGTTGCCTTGTCGCATTACGCCATTATCTCCAACATAATTCAAATGGCAGTTCATAACCAAGTGGACAAGGTAGGTCCTCTATGGGACACCAAGGCCTATAGACCGGGCGATGTTGCCTTAGGAGGTAAGCACCCTCATTCCTTCGTAATAATGTCTAATTGAGATTATTTTATAGTTTTGCCCTTTTATCGTAAGCCCTGCACATCAATGTCATTCACTTATTCATTAAAATATTTAGATGGTGCCGGACTTGTCATTACTGTAAGCTTCCTCTCTAATTTCTGTCTGTACTCTGAGCTGACTTTAATTTAGCTTCATTTCGTGCTCTTTTGTGCTGTAAGAACATGTTCCTAGGTGGCCAACCACACTCATCTTCATCTCGGGATAGATGACGTTGGTCGTGGTGCAAAAATATGATTTCCTCGATATGCTCAAGAGCATTACCCGCTATCGGATCACGCATCTTCAGTAAGTCCGCGTGATTCACTCACTGGAGGAAGCGAGAATTTAATATGGTTATTTCTTATTAGCCTCGTCCCCCCTCAAAGCATCGCATTCTGTAAGGTGCATGGCTCTTTCGTTTAAATTTTAATGTCATGTAATAATTTTCTCCTTGATTTCAGCATCCAGCGGTTGCAAAATATAATTTTCAAGCAGTAAAATACGTTATGATTGGTATGGACATCATTCAGGAATATTACACCGTCCTAAAACCCCGTCTCTGACCCAGGCGCTGCTCCTGTATCTCGGGAGGTGCAACAACAGCTAATTGACGTGTTCCCCGCTGCCCAAATCGGTCAAGCATACGGTATGAGGTTCTCTCTAATTCCATACCCACGATCTCACTCCGGATTGAATGACCTAGGTTTAACTGAGATGACTACCGTCCTGTCAATGGTATCTCCCACTCAAGGACTTGGCCCATTGGGTAGTGAGTTGTATATTTTTGTGAGTTTAAATGTCCCTCTCATTACTAGCGTAGGCGGTGGTCGCCTGCTTCCAGGCGTAGAGGCTCGTGTGATCAAAATCGATGGTACTTTGGCGTTACTCGGCGAACCAGGAGAGTTAGTGGTTAGGGGTCCCTCCGCGGCGCTCGGATATTTCAACGACAAGAAAGCGTTAGTGATTCATATGTCTAGTTCGCTATTGTTGTATTGATTCATTCTTGTAGGACAAGGGAAACCTTTATCGACGGGTCAGCTAGTGCCCACTCAAACCGCATCACATCTGGCTGATAACTTTTGTTAGATGGGTCCATACCGGGGACAAAGTTGTGCTCACCCACGATCAAGAAGTCTTCATATTTGATCGCCTTAAAGTATGCTGTATCCTGGATTAACGCTCCGGATAAGCCTCTTATCTGCCTGTACAGGAACTTATCAAAGTGAAAGGCTTTCAAGTCGCACCAGCTGAGCTTGAAGGCTGTGTATTAGGCCATCCAGACGTAGTTGATTGTTGCGTCATCGGGATACCCGATGCTTATAGCGGCGAATTACCTTTAGCATACGCCGTTCTATCTTCAGATGCCGTCAGTCGGATATCTTGCAATCCCAGCAAGGCCGAAGAAATCAGGGCCAGCATACTAAAGGTAAAAGTCTGGACTCCAGCTTTTCATTCTTCAGTTATTAACTCTCTCATCCAGCATGTCGCTGACCGGAAAGTAGGCTACAAGCACCTGAACGCAGGGGTTGAATTCATTGATGCAATTCCGGCAAGGTCCCTTCACTGTATCTGTGGTAGCGATGCTAATGACCGGTATTCATCAGAAAAATGGAAGCGGGAAGCTCCTGCGACGGGTTTTACGCGAGAAAGCAAAAACATCGATGCTACAAGAAACCAGGGCAAGGTTATGAGGAGTTTATGAATTCATGAACCATAGATATTTTTTAGTACACTATGCAGGCGATGCAAACGTTGTACTTGTGCATAATTAGCTGGTTCTGGAGTCGGGCCGATGATCCCGCTCACGCCCGCGCCGTGATGCACTAACACCCCTTCGCATTATGCAAATCAAATGAGTCCCACCCATGGGAGCCCTATTCCGGTAACTCTCAGGCAAATGGATACCATCCAGGGGCTCCGTATATTCCTTCTTCCTCCCACCTGTCCGACATACTTTCATGGAGATCTACTCCCCTTCAGCACCTCTTCCCCACATCCCAGACGACCTGACAGTCCCGCAGTTCATATTCGACTGCAAGCACAGCGCTAGGCCATCTCGTCCTGCGGATACGCCATGGCTAATCGAGGATGACACTGGAAGAGCAATCGGCGAGGAAGAAGTCAGTTACGAGTTCAAAGCTTGTGTTGAAGTCACAACGAATTTTAAGCTCACGTTCCTGATGCATTCCTAGCTACGCAAACGCACTACCGGATTGGCCAATGGACTCCATATCAAGTTTGGGCTCAGTACGTTCGCTTCTCATCAAGTCATTCTACTCTGACACGCAACTCTGGTCTGCAGAGGAGGGCGACGTCGGTGAGTCACTATGTCCGGCATCCCAGAAACATGGCCTCATGACCTGCTTCGTACAGCTCTACTGTTCAGCCGCAATCATGTCGGCGAGTTCATTTCATATGATCCATGCGGAGTCTACGTCTAATTTCACTTACGCTGCAGATTACCCCGTGGCCACATGGGCCGTCCATAGGCTTGGAGGAGTCATCTCGTACGTTGCTTCGCGTCATGCTGCGTTCCCATTGTCTGCTTACCCTCCCACCAACTTCAGGGGTGCGAACCCAGATTTCTTGAATCCCGAACTCCTGTACCAGCTGCAAGAAACGAAGGCGTCCGTTGTCATCGTCCACCCAGATTCTCTTGCCGTCACCCTCTCCGCCGCTCGGGAGGCAGGAATCCCTTCTGAATGCGTCGTCCTGTTCAATGTCAAGGGTTCGACCTTTTCAACTGCCAAACATACTACTGTAGATGATCTCATCAAACTCGGGCTGCAACACCCTCTCTCCTTTGTCGAAAGGAAGTTGAAGCCAGGTGAAGGAAAAACCAAGCTGGCATTTTTGAGCTTCTCTTCTGGTACGACTGGGCGACCCAAGGTCAGGAATTAAGATCTGCCGGCTTCCCTGTGGTACTAAGATGAATGCAGGCCGTAGCTATTCCACATTTTGCGCCAATCGCCAACGTGATCCAGCTGGCAGCTCACAACAAAGTGAATGAAGACTATTGTGCCTGGGAAGACAAGAGGTATAGGCCTGGAGATGTGGCTATCGGAGGTGAGCCACTACATTCCGATCTTCCTGAGTGCTTTCTGAGACGTCAGAATAGTGCTGCCATTCTACCGTAAGTAGATACGATGTGTCGTACAAGCTAACTCACCCAGAAGTTTCCACTTTAGATATCTATGGTCTAGTTATCAACGCGCGTTTTCCTGTTGTTCATACTTTCCTCGTTAGCTGACGACCTACTTAGCTGCACTATCTCTTATTCTGCGGAGTAAGTCTGCAGATCCCTGATACTTGCTTTCGTCGTTTTTAAATTGTTGTCAAAGCTGTCAGTTGTCGTCGTTCCCAAGTTTAATTTCGTGGAGATGCTGAAGAGCATCGTCCGTCACCACATTTCGCATCTTTTGTAAGAATCCACATCTATCTTCTGGTACCCAGACACTTACTATCACATAGGCTCGTTCCACCTCAAGTAGTGCTCCTCTGCAAGGCATGCCAGATCAACCGCTCCTCAGAAGTGCCATGAAAGCTCACATCTGACTTGCGCAAAGCATCCAGTCGTGAAAGAGTACGACCTTCGCCGCTACGTCAGACTAATCATGTCCGGAGCTGCCCCCCTCTCCTTCGAGCTGAACCAACAACTTTTCGAGATGTTCCCGGACGCGCATATCGGGCAAGCATATGGTGAGCTTGAATTCTCCCCTCTGTGTTGTTGATCTAACAAGTGTGCCAGGTATGACTGAAACCTGCACGGCAACGACGATGTGGCCTATAAACCAGAAGCGGGGAAGATCTGGAAGTAAGACCCTTTCTTCACCGCTTAATCATCCTCGCTGGTTTCTTATAATCTCTGTTGAGTCCAGGTGGCGGTCAACTCATGCCAGGAACAGTCGCTCGAGTTGTCAAGCCAGACGGCTCTCTAGCAGGGTACGACGAAGTTGGCGAATTAGTGATCAAGTCGCCTTCCGTGGCGCTGCGGTACACCAACAATGAGCAAGCGTCAGTATTTGCCTCTGTAATTGCCAGTAGAATCGCGGTATTTATGATTCCTTGTAGAACGAAAGAAACCTTTATAGATGACGGGTTATTACTCAGTTTTCACTTCCACTATTATGCAACTACTTATCTGTTCATTAGATGGGTAAGGACTGGGGATGAAGTTCAGATCGATAGGAATGGTGAAGTGTGGGTTGTAGATCGAATTAAGGTACATTCTATTTCATGTTCCTGGAAAATCTGCTGACACCATTCCGACCCATGCAGGAAATCATGAAGGTAACTCATTTTCTTGTCACTCATCACGACCAAAGCTAACCCTGTCATTTCACTTAGGTCAAAGGCTTCCAAGTTGCGCCCGCCGAACTTGAAGGTTGCCTCCTGAACCACGCCGATGTCTCAGACGCGTGCGTTGTGGGCATACCAGATGATTACAGTGCGCTCCCTGCCTTTCACAAGTACATCGTCTTTTTCTAATCAGTCTGCCCACCTAAAGGCGGCGAAGTTCCTTTAGCATTCGTAGTGCTGACAGCAGACGCCGCCAAGCGCGTAGAGCAAGACCCCAAAGCTGCTGGGGAGATCAAGGCCTCGATTAAGAAGGTGCGATTAACTCTTCCGTAAGGACGATATGTATGTTGCTCAGGAAGCTTTCACTTCCAGCACGTCGCAGACCACAAGATCGCGTACAAGCACCTCGCCGGCGGCGTCGAGTTTGTCCCTAGCATCCCAACGTCGCCAAGCGGGAAGTTGTTGCGACGCGTGCTGCGCGACAAAGCGAAGGAGATGAGGCGCACGAAGGCGAAATTATAGGAACAACATCAAAGCTTGTAAATGGGCCGTAACTCTTAGAATCAGATCGGCTGATCTCCGAAAGTAGGACTCGCTAAAGCTGTCAGTGTGGTCCTAGAATCGTCGTACGCTTATGACGTAGTGTGAATACAGTGTCCAGACGACAATTTAAAGTTTACATAAATAAACATCCGCATGCGTGATATAATCCTCGACAAGACTAGAGAAAACGAGACAGGCTACATTCTATCGCTCCTTTACGCCCACACATCTCCAGGCCTACGAGAACGACAACTTCTGATAAAAGGAGACGTTAGCGTGCAGACCTCTGAACGGCGCCCAATAATAGGCAGTACAAGACGACTTAACTGGAAACGAAATGGGCGAGAAGGGCAGCTACCTTCTACCTGCCCTCCTGAAATCCTATATCGAACGATATCTGGGCATAAGTGACGTTAGCGGTAGATCCTCTGAACAACGCCTGTTGGCACGCAATAAAAATGACTTAACTAGAAAAGAAATAGGGGCAGGCTGCCTTGCACCTGCCCCCGACACACCAATCGAGCTAAGAGTGATATAAGTGGTAGACTCTCTGGAAAGCGCCGGCTAGCAGCGGGTAAAAGGCGACTTAACTGGAAACGAATGGAGGAGCAGGCTGCCTTCCATCTGCGCCTTATACCTCCTATCTCAATGTCGAATTTCATTGCTGGTCGGGTCTTGACGGGCTGGGCTTCTCCCAATTGCGGTTCTCCACCTAATCAGCCTCCAGAATAGCACTTACCTCTTACACTCTCAACCCCAGTTCGCTCATCTTCACAACACAACCATCCCGAGTCTCGAAAAGCTGACCTACCGCCGATTCCTATTTCCACTAGTCCTCGTCCTCTGAATCGCTTCCAAAGATCTCATCGAAGAACTCGTCGATATCCTTTTTCTGTTGGGCCGACCATCCGGGAACGGGGACTACTTCCCACTGCTGGTCTTCTTCGGACATCGGTAGGGGTTCACCTGCGAAGAAGTCTACGACGTCTTGTGCTTTCTCATCTACTGGCGTGGAACACGACGACGACGAAGAGGAGCTGTCGTTCATGGCAAGCTCAGGGCAAGCTTCTAGGTCTGGAACGAACGCCGCAGGAGTGTCATTGTCCAGTGCATCCAAACTGATGGGTTCGGGCGCTGCAGGGCGAATGAGGCGCGGTGGTCGAGGTCTTGCAGCAGGCTGCCTGGGCGGAGTTGTGAAAGTGGTTGAGCACGAAGATCTTGATCGCCGGAGTTCTGGGTACGAGTCCACGGCAGACATCGATGCTGCGGGCACGTCGTCATCAAAGAGATGGTCAAGGCGAACTGGCACCGGTGCTGGGCGACGAATGAGTCGGGGCTTTCGGGGATGCGGGGCTGGTGGCGTGACCGGCGCGGGGACTACGGTCACGGTAGGAAGCTTTGAATCTCTAGGCTTCTCGCCCTCGATGATGTCGACCAGCCAAGGGGGCAGAGGCCGGCCGACGTGTGGCGCTTGAAGGTGTCTGGCGTGGGACGCGGACTGATATGATGCCGCACGTACAGGAGACATCGCGTTGCTCATGAATGGAGTTGGCTTCGATCGACGCGGGTCTTGAGTCAGGACAGCTGGACGTGGCCGTGCTCCGATAGGAGGCAGCTGTTCACGCCGGCGGGGGTCACGGGTAGATACAGGAATCGGGGAGGAAGGAATTGGAACGACGGATGGCGGCGTCGGACGGCGGCGAGGATCCCGGGTTGGTAATGGAGGGGGTAGAGATCGGGGCGGGATGGTGCCTGCTCGTCTGTATCGCGGGTCCACTGTCTTCATGGAAACAGCTGGACGAAAGATGGGGGGTGGTTGAGTCTGAGGGAGGCAGGGCTTCATAGAGGACTGAATCTGGCGAGGGCGAGGGCGAGGGCGAGGACGAGGGTCCACAGTACGAATATGGGGTTGAGGGATCTTGGAGTCGATCTTCACCGCGGATGCGCTCAGTTTGCCGTCGTCGACAATCTCTCTCCTAGAAATGGAAGGACTGGGGGAAGGGTTGCCTACCGGTATAGGAGCGTCAGCCCCAAGAGCGTCCGCTACCGTTGGTGCCGGGTCGTCGACGTCCATGGGGGCTGGAGTGGAAGCTAGAGAAGCAAGAGGTGACATGGCATTAGTGTGTACAGCGGATAATGTCGTGGGCTCATCGACATCCATGGGGATGCCCATATCCAGCTCCTCCAATAGCTGGATGCAGGAGAGGGCCCAACAGAGCGCGGTCTCGTCCTCCGCTGTCATAACTTTATAACGGGGTTCGTCCGCACTCACCGTGTCCTCCCAATCCGTCTCACTCCCCACGTCAACAGAGTCCTCAGAACCAAAAGAGACGATCCGTGGCCTCCAGGCCTCCTTACCTATACCAGTCGCGGCCGCGCACCCACTACCAGGATATGAAACCCCAATAGGGGCTGTGGTCCCGCCGGACATCTCGACGTCATTTACCTCTCCCCCAGTAACAGCAGCATTAAGAGTTGCACTGTACGCTGCAGTTCCGGTCGATGCTCTCGCGACAACGGACGCCTCTGGAGAGAAGGCATCCATCATCTCAACATCGCCGTCCTCGTGTGCCATCGCCGCCTCTGCCGCCACCGCCACCGCCACCGCCGCACCAACACCACCAACGTTCCACACCTCATACCTGTGCTCACCACACACATCGTTATCCTGCTCTGATTGTGCCTCCGCCCTTCGGCGGAAGGCGTCAGGTGAAAACGAAAACGACTCCATTGCGCACCTTGTCAAACGCTTGACTTGACATTTCACGCGATTCTTGGCTATGATCAGCTTCTTTGCAGAGAAGATCATATTTGATAGTTATTGGGATGGTTTAAAGGGGATGAAGGGGATGGGATGAGAGAATAAAGACTATGCGTCTCAGATGATGGTGGAGTAGGAGGATTCCTGGAGAGATGTGCCAAACACCCGCGCGCCTTATATGCAGCTTTCGTTGTTTTCCATGTCTTAGTTGGAGTCAGGATGACGGATGAAGAATGTCTAGGTGTCGTGCGTCGATCGAATGAGAGGATTCGAACCGGGCGAGGCCGCATAGCGGTATCATAGTGCGAGAAAACGAATGGGCGGAAGGGGGGCAGACAGTCGAGCAACAGTAAATTTATTGATATCTTTTCGTAGAACAAGCACCACATAGAATCAGTGGAATCCAGATACGTGAAGGGCATGCAACCATATAGCGAGGATGGTGGTCAGTGGGTGAAATCCAAAGTCGCCATCAAAAAGGGTCAACTTTACAAGTCATGTGATGGCGAAGGCCTCGGAGACTCGGTCCGCTCGGCCATCGACACATCGACTAATACTTAGTAACTCCACGAACTTCTAAGTTCTCCTTCAAACTTCAAGCTTCACGTCCAACCTGAACCATGCCTCTTATCTACAAATTTATCCATGAAGCGCTTCGTGCTTCTTTTATTAAGCTAATCCTATGAGTCCTTCTAGTTATTGGATCGCTTATGGGCTCTAATTTCACGTATGGATTTCATTACTGATTCCATGCCAGAAAGAGCAACGCGTAGACAATATTTCGCTGATAATCTCGACCGAAATATCCCCAGGATGCAACAAAAGTCTAGGACTTCCACTGGAAGTGGTGGCGGGCTGCAAAAAGCTTTATCCCCGTTGTATAGTCATAAAATCACTCTACGCACCGGCCAATTGATATTGCTGCTTCGAGCGCTTGGTTTTCCGTCGATAACGAAAGATGTCCATAGTTCGCGCATAGTGTCAAATAGCACTAAATCATCTGCAGTGGATCCTGCTGGGGGAGGCTGGAAGAACGCTTGCAAATCCGAACCATGATTTGATCCGAGGTCCGGATTATCATAACTGGTACATATCCGTAAGTTTGGACGCTGCCAAAGCAACAAGAATAGTGCGCACTGAAATTGATACGCTGGAATGCCGTGCATAGCAAGAGAACCGGTGACCAATAGGGCGCTGCAGATGTATCTAGCTTCACCGTACATTTGCTGCCCTTGAAGGCTGAATGAATCATTAAAGTCACCGAGAGCGTAAAGCTCTTCCATCCCCTGTCTGAATGAACTCTCTGTGAAGTTCAAGTATTGGCCTCGGAGGAAATTGAAAACAGTCTCCTCCGTCGCATTCGCCATCGAAGTATTCGCAGAAGCATCAGAGAGACCTGCAGACCAATTTGCACCTTCATTCGTATTCGACCTGCAGTTGAAAATAATATAAGAAACTTGAACGCATAATATTATTGCATTGAAAAATACCCAAAGAGTACCGGAACTTTGGAAAATTTTCCATTGAAAAAAGCTTCCACAGGCCTCTCTCTCATGAATATCCCATCTAAGATCGGGGCGAAGACAAAAATGGTGGCAGGTCGGGTCGAAATCATCTGACTCCCTGCTAGAGTCAACACAGAACTACTTGCTGACCGTAGGCACGACAGTGTCGTGTTGCTTCTACTTCCACACCCACTAAGAATTTTGATAAAATGCAATTAGTAACTGTAACACGAGTTCAGAAGCAGAAGTTCCTACGCAAAAGAGGAAAATTGATCGAAGATGTTTTCATCATATGGTTCATTAAACGCAGGCATGTAACTGAGAGAGGGGCTATCACCCATTGCGGCGCGGAAGAGGCCTTCATTATCCCCTCCATTTCCGAGGAGCTTTTTGATGATAGATAGTGTTAAAATGGACACTGTGTCGATTAACTAGCCCCTAACTTACGTGAAACATAGTGGCACCGGCACCAGCAGATTCACCCCAGATAGTCACGCGACTGCGAAAATTGGTTTGTGGGTTGGCTGATCTTTTATCTTTTTTAAAGTACTCTCTTACCTGCTATCGCCACCGAACTGATGGATGTATCGTTGAACCCATCGAAGAGCAGTGCGCTGTCGGAAAATCCAATAAGCTACGTAACATGGTAAATGGCCACTTTATTTACTTGATCTAAAAGACCTGCATTAAGATCACCATTTGCCTTTATCAAGGAGCCTCCTATAGGAATACCACGAATGTTGACCAGAAATATTTATGAGTTAATGTGGTAAACACTTGCCTAGAAAGCCGAACTGTCCGAGACGGTACTCGAACGATACAAATATCATCGGACTTGCGGAGGATTGCATAAGGAAATCCGGAGGCGACGTGTGCGTGTTTCCGCTTTGGAAGCCACCACCTCAAGGTCAACTTTAGTAAAGAAGACCTCGGCAGCTAATAAGATACCCGAATTACCATGGAACCAAACCATCACAGGGTTCTTATCTCCAACGCGAGTATCAATAGGTATGTTGACCTACTTACTCGTTAGAGGGAGAAGATAAAACCAATGAATAGGCTGTATAGCTTACATTTCCGAAGAGGCAGTCTTCTGAAGTGCCAGTAGTCACTGACTTCTGAGTAGTTTGGATACAGGCATTTGCAAACTAATGCAATGTATAAGTAGTCAGCATATTGAAGATGCTGTTACAACCTTACTTACCTGCGTTGCGTCCACATCCCCGAGGTGTTTACTTGGTGGAGACACAGGTGCTCGCCAACGGAGGTCTCCAACGGGCGCATCCGCATAACGGATTCCGCGAAAATATATAATCCCGGTGGTTTCGTTTGTTAGTCCGGTAAAAGTGCCATCTGGAGGAATAAAGCAGTGTAAGATATCACCACATCAATAATTCTTAGAGAATAAACTTACAATCGAGGGTTACGGAAGGCCCGATTGTAGGTGAAGATCGACCTAACACTGCAGTGGAGTAGCAAGCATTGCCGAATAGTACCAGGCATGCCACAACGGCCGCCATCAACGACATTCTGGTCGTTCAAAGGTGTAGACGCCATCGATGAATCACGAACGTCATGTTTTTATAACCTATTCAGAACACGGAAGCCCGCAAAGGACATCGGAGACAGGGATAGAGGGCATGTCCAGACACCTGAGACGAAACGTGGTCTGCTGATTCCACGGCAGATGGAGCAAGAGGGAAGCAGCCACCTTTTGCGTACAAACCACACCTTTTCGTTTCGGGGTATAATTAGCACTTCAAAGTTATGCGATCCTAGCTATTATTACCTTGCAATTTCCACGTGATGGAAATAACTTTCACTACGCGAGCAATGATCATTGACCAGCAAAATCCCGGGCCGTTTGAGACTCTGGGTGAAAAATCACAGAAGACAAATCCTGGGAGAAATGACGGAGTCCGGAACATGGTCGTACAAAATTCCATCGCGTAAGCCTTCTTGGTCAATTGTAGCCTGCAGGCGATGCAGTGTCTATATAGAAAGGTTTGAAAATAGATTGGAAATCAAGCTGAATCCAGACAAAGTCCTAGAGGAAAGGGAAGAAGGTTTAGGACGGAGTGAGGCTGAATTTCGCAGTTGCGAACTTTGCAGAAAGCAAGACTGATGCGATATTGCTTACCCTAGATTCTTCACGTGATGCAGAATGCGTTCGATCTATCACTCTCCACAAAAATTGATACACCTTTATCGAAAGGCTCTCTGCACTCATATTATGCAAATTTAGTACAAAAACAGTAGGATGGTGCGCATTATATAATATATGATTATGCAAAGAACGTACAGGTAAGTAAGTGATGGCAAAGCGGTAAACACAGCGCTGCCTTGATTAAATAAATCATCCATAACTACAGACAAAGGACACTATTACTAATTAACGAGCCTCCCGTACCATTTTTAATAAGTTTCCCAGGTCAAATGTTCCTGGCATTTTTTCTTTCACGGGACACAAAACCAGCACCGTTCCTCCAACCAATGCTGATGTTGCTATCAGCAGTGGTTTGCTTGTTACGAGTCCCAGCTTGTCTGCCTGAATGACTGCATCTACGAGAAAGGTAATAGAATCACTTGCAATAGACCTGATGGCGGGTCGATATCCGTCGGTGAACGCTTTCAATGCCGAAAGTATAAAGTTATCCAGATTGTGTGCAATGCTTCCGAGATCGAGCAGCGGAACTGGATTATCAAGTACAAAGTCGGAAGCATTTGCAGCAAATCTATCTCGGAGTTGAATAATGTCGCTACTAGACCTTGCCATGTATCGTTGCCCAGAGATATTTCGAGATTAAATGTCTGAATTGCAGTAGGGGCCTGCCATTTGTACGCGTACTGATATCTGACGGATAGCGCAGCGTACTACTCATGTTCCTGAAGTATTGCATAGGCGGCCAGCCCACCATCAAGTTTGGTTGGACCTTGAATCCGTACTACGAATGCTCTACCTGCTCCATATGAGTAATATACGAAGCGCGTTGAACAACTGGGTCTTGAGGATATTTTTCGAAAACATCATTCGCGATCATCGCGCCAATAGTGAGGTTGGCGAGCCGTAGTAGTTTCATCCTTCAAAGCCATGCATACGCTGATGGATCCAGTTCCTGGACCTCCCAGTGCCAACAGCAGAAGGGGCAGAAAGAAAGCCAGGTTGAAGGATGTACTGGAGCCACCCGAAACGAAATGCGTGAAGCGGTCCAAAACTTCGGATGTGAGCGTCGAGACCCGGTCGGTATGTCCAGGGGTCACAGTGCAGTACGCTCGACCTGGACTGACCACTCGTTGCTGAAAATATGCAAAAAGACGTCACAGATCGGGAAAATGGCGAGTGAGCGCCATATGATGGTAATGACAATGAAGCCACCTTTTGCTTTTGGGGAGTAGGCCACCGGGAAACCGATCACGACCGGATTATACAGGCAAGCCACCCCTGGTCTGATGAAGGAGACTTTGAGTACGTCGAATGCTGCAATGCGAGAGAGAATGGCGCGTGTGGTGAGCTCAGGTTCACTGATAAAACGCAGGGCCTCGGGAAGGCCGAGTGGGGTTTTAGGGATGGGGAGGGAGTTTGTTCTGATCGGAGCGTCCCATACCGAATACTGGGTATTCAGGGTTGAGATCCTAGTCAACGGCAGCGACCGGTAAGGTCTATCCATGGTTTTCCAGGGATTTGAAAAAAGAAGTGGACGAAGGCTTGTAACGTTCAGCAGTTAGAAAATAAGATGGAAGACGTCAATGGCCAGACAGTGCTGAAGTACCAGATATGAGTTATTAGCCCTTAATACCGCCTTCTCATAGGCACATGGTCTCATCGGCATCCATAATGTGTAGTAGGCAACGGACCAATATCCGCAGGAAAAAGGGATTTATTGACAATAGGCGCCGCGAAGCGCTAAATAGAGTCCATGGTGACTGAGGAAAGTGTTCAATCGGCGCTGCATGTTGCCAGCTGGAGAATTTTTCGGAGGAGAGTTGGTGTTGGAATAAACACCGTTTCTCGACTGAAATATCGGCCCCAGGTATTCAATGCGTAGTCCAGTCATAGCTACCTTCAAAAAAGAATTACTAATTTTACCTCCTTACCCGACTCTGAGAATGAAGTCATGTTGGACGTCCTGGGTTTACGCAAGTGAGTTGCTTGCCACGCACAGCCTGAAAAATCACTTTAGGATGCATTATTAGAGACATATCATCACATCTTCATCCTGTCACACTGGATAAACCGAGACTAAGGGTGAAGTTGTGGCCTACCGCGGCATCGCACTCGCAGTGATTTGGATGACGAGTCAATGATCCATTGCTGACTTGACCGCAACAACCCTACGGAGTAGACGCCACGAAACATAGATTTATTGATCCGCTCATGGTAGGATTTAGATTAAGAGTGATGACGAGGAGGATGGAAGCAAGGTGGTTGAAGCGTTGAACTTGAAGAGTTATGCGATATATTCAAAAGGGCCAGACCCAGAAAACTAGCGTTAACCGAAACGATCACGCGTGTTTCACGTGATGCACACGAAGAATGAAGATGCGACGCGTCGTACCGTGTATCTAGTGGAAATGAGTACATGTTATTATATCCACACATTCACCGATACAGAGACGTGTATTTAACACCTGATACGCCTTTCATAATAACCTCTCGAGACAAATACTAGGTTCGTAATCCCCAGCAAAACTGCGGTACTACGGTGTACCTCAGAAAAACCCATGAGCCACAAAAAGATATGCCTCCTACAGGCACGGTAAGGAATGCTAAAAATCTGACCCACAGCGCAAGTCATGCGGTAATCATTTAAATTTAATATACGTATATTGAGAATAAGCACTGTGTAAAAGGATTTATTGATCTCATATCACTAGATCCTTATTACTGAAAAAACTTGATCGGAATCCGAAACCTATTCTCAGCTGGTAAGTACATTCTCATCATCTATTTGTAGGCAAAGGGATATACCACTATGATACAAGTCGATAATGAAGGAATAAGTTCAAATCTCAATGATGAAATCACAAGTAGAACTGATCAAATCACGGGCAGCTTGCAATAGTCGCCGTGAAATGGAGAAATAGAGCTACGACGTCGACAGGTGGGGAGAAGATGTAGCATGTTACAATGCATAGGGATGTAAAAACATGGCCCATGAATGCAAGGTGGAAAGTATTTAAATTGAACTCAATGCACGGGGATTGGGCAGTGGGCACTGTGTAAAAGGATTCATAACAGCCTCCAATTATCGCATGCATTGGAAAGAGTCTTGATTGGGATTCACACCGTCTGGTTAGGGCGAGTGTATACTACCAGACTATCAAGCTTATATGCAATAATAAAGGAACCAGCTGATATCCCAACAATTCGGACGAGAAAGGCGCGAGTGAGGTGATGAAATGAACGTTGCAGTCGCCATTGAACTGAGAAGCACACGTACAATCACGACGCATACTACGCAAAAATGCACGCATCGTACAGCCAAAATATTGTCAATGTGTAGTATGTATGGGCAGAAGCAGCATTATGGGGTATAATCTATCCCAGATCTACATATCTATTCCGCCCCAAACACAGGTATACTTTTGCTCATTCCCCTCGAGGTCCACCACCCATCCATCCGATGTCCCACTTCAGTTAGAGCTTTCCCTTCTCCCCTTCCTTCGCCTTCTTCTCCTGTTTCGCTGCCGCCTCAAGCATCTGGCGCACCTCCGTCGCCGCCTCCGCTAAATAATGCTTCAACACCGCCGTGTCGCGCTTCAGGCTCGTGATCGTCCACCGGATATACTCGTCCCCGATGGCATACGAGAGGCCGTAGCCGTCCGGCACCACTATAAAAACAAAGTGTGCCCATGAGCCCCACCACTTCACTCACAAAACAGGAGAATAGAAACGCACCTTCACCATACCCCCACCCCTCAAAGAAATTACTGCTCAACTGACTCGTGCTCAGCTCCCAGTGGCTGCTCTTCCCAAAGGCCTCGTCCTTATAAATCTCCGGGAGCTCCTCGCCCTCCTTCAAGCACTTCTTCAGCCCGAACAGGTGGCGGTCCACGCCCTGCCCGTCCGCGGCCCAGGCGGAGTACTGCATGTGCCGCGAGACGGCGCGCGCGAAGAGGGTGCGCAGGTGCTGGGGGTCCTGCGGAAGGGACTTGGGGTCAGCGAGCCTACGCATGGAAACGAATGGGAAACGAACCTGTCTGTCCTTGCTGACCATCGCCCTAACCCACTCGTTCCCCTCGTTGCTCACAGTCCTGATCACCTCCGTCCTCCCCAACTGGTACTTCCGCGTCTGCGCGCTCTCATACGTCACCCCCAGGCGGCCGTTCATCTTGAAGAACGCGAGCTGCTTAACGAGCTGCGCCCACGCGTCGGGGGAGAACTTGTGCGCCTTCATGAGGGACTTGCCGTAGCCTTCGTAGTGTAGGACCTAGAGGCCCAGCAGAGTTGGTTTTTATGCAACTAGAAGGAAGAGAGGAGGGGGACGTACATGGAGATCGTGTGCGCCTACCAGCGCATCGAACCGCTCCTCAGCGCCCTTCACCAACCCCTTAACAGCCTCGTCCACCTCGAACACGAGCTCCTTGACCTCCGGGAGGCTCTTGGTGTTCACTTCCGCCGGGCCGAGGTTGGCCTTACCCAGCGCGAGCGAGGCAAGGACGAACTCGTTGAGCCGCAGAGTGGGCGTGCCGTCCATGCAGGAGTGTTCGCCGAGGAAGCCGGAGCGCGCATTGTCGAATACGATCACTAGTTAGTTAATGTGAGCACGGAGAAGGCAAAGGGCCAGAGAAAGAGACTCACGCTGGTGTTTATCAAACCACCGATTCCGCCCATCCCCGACCCAGCACCCCCAGCTCACGTCCTCTCTCGTCACAGGCTTCGTGTCGTCCAGCGCCAACACGATCATCGCACCTTCAATCTTCCTCAGCACCTCCGCATTGCCTTTCCCAGCCTTCAACAACACCTCCCTCGCATCCGCCCACAGGTCCCTATTGTCCGAAGTCAATGCACCGATCGGCAATGCGCGTTCGCCCGCATCTGCACGAGAGAGCACTTCTTTCAGCAGGGTTTCCAATTCCGCGGCAGACAGTTCGGAGCCATTAGGGGAGGAGAGGGGCACGAGGAAGAAGCGGTTCCGGCGGAGGACGACGATGTGGTTGTTTGCCTTGGGGTCATGC
>JASFDH010000543.1:0-22397 GCA_036937195.1 Nidularia pulvinata
TATGAGTCATCAGGATGGTTAGAGGGTTGGCGGGGGGTACATACCGCAAATCTTGATGGGAGCCTCGAGCTCCAGCAAGATGGGCTGGTTGATGAAAATCTCTCGTGCTTTTGTACACAGATATTTGATTTCATACTCTTGAAGTTGGACGGGTTTGCCTGGCCGGTTTCCACGCACTAGACAAAGGGAGCGTGTTAGTAAGTTGCATTGAGATTGATGGGGACGCTGAGAGCCGTTGTTAAGGACGTGTTGTGGGATCTGAGCCCATCGAATCCCTCGAGTAACGAGAAAGGAATGGTGCAGTGCACTGCTGTTGAGCTCACGCTGATTGGGAACGCATTGCTGCAGCCACGGCTGGAATGCCCACGGAACAGCCAGAGCGGGCACCAGCCCATCCTGCCTCACCACTGCATCCATCAGGCCCCCTGGCCGTTTGCCAACCGACTCCTTGCCCCTAGGACTCCTCGTTCGGCTGCACAGCAGAAGTAGCATGCCAGCTCACCTTCCAAAAGACGGTCGATGACCGAGTCAAGGTCAATCTCTGTCGCAGAATCAGCCATGTCTTGCCGGTTCAGAGTGTGCCTGGGTGTTCGTAAGGCGCTGTGGGTGACTTGAAGGATGCCCTGGAGGTATGTGGCGCCGAAAGACGATTAAGGAGGAGGGTTGCGGGGTTGGTGAGGATGGGGAGAGGTAGCTTTTTTTTTGAGTAGAAAGAAAAAAAGAGGGAGGAGGAGGCCCGCTACCTTTGCGCGAAATGGATGAGCACAAAGAGTGGCAGGGAGGAGTTAGAGGACGTCGTGGAAGGGAATATCGATGATGGGAAGGGCGGTGTAGATAACAGCTCTTGTTGATGCCCAAACCGGCAAACTTCGGAGAACCTCTCCGTGGGAAAGCGTGCCCGTCGCGCCACTCAGCAATTTGGTGCTCAGCAAGCTCAGCATTGCTGTAAAATTCATATTCCATTACGCGAACCACTTCATTTTCCATTGCAATCGTAGTATATTGTCATGTTAATAAAGTGCTACATATTATACAGATACAAGTAAATGTCCAATAGCTCAGACTATTATGTCCCGTCCGAGATAATAATTAGAATAGACGAAGAGACGCTGCTTGTGATGCTGCGCCTGCTCACCGAGCTCAGCGGCTATCGAGCGCGCTCGCGCGTCATGGTACATGCCCGCCGGGCGGCCGCCCACTCAGCGTGGTTTTATGACGACGTTCGACCCGCAACAGGGGCAGGATCAGGCGCAATCCCTACCACTACGTTGCCAGTCGCTCCGGCCGTCGACGAGGCTTGGTTGCGGCGGCGACGTCTTCGTCTGAGCATATCAAAAAAAACATTCAGCAACCGCAACCACGTCTGGCAGATAACATCAACACACCTTGGGAACAAAGGACCGCGAGGCATAGGCCGGTCATCCAAATCCAACGCGATATTCGTCGCAGCCTGCAATCCCTGCAAACACACGTAAAGATACCTTCAGCGTCATTAATAGCCGAGAACACCGCGATCCTACTGACCTCGATCCACTCAACAACGCTCGCCACGTCCTTCGCCTGGAGTAAGAACTGCTCGCCCTCCATACGCACGCGAATCACGTTCTTCCGCTTCACATAGTCGTTCCCGAGCCCACTCTCCGCATGCTGCAGGGTATACTGCTTGATCAGATCCTCCTTGTGCGGCTCGGGAACCTCATCTTTTTCTTTCCCTGAGTCCTTGTACCGCGAGGATGCAGAATGGAGCGTGCGTGTGCTATTGGAACCGCTATAGGAGTGTACGGAGGACGCGGTCGTCGGGACGGAAGTTGGGGATGTGGGTCGATTGTATGAAGATCCCGTGGAAGATGCCATGGACGTGGACGAGACGGATCTCCCGGAACTGAGCCCGTCACCAACAGGCGAAGGTGTAGTCGCGCCGCTAGCATTCGACGGCCGCGGGATATTCAGCGACGCGCGCGGGGAGTGAGGTTTCCCAGGCATCAATCGAGGCGCATCGCTATTCGAGCGATGATGCACCTTCCCCGGTTTGAGCAGATTCACCGCAAGGTTCAGCGCCGACTTCGTAGCCGCCGGTGCGGGCGTTGGCGACCTTGACTGCGAGTCAAACGACGTGCGGCCCGACCCACCCCCGGGCGGGCGCAGCTGGCTCGACGGTAACCTCACCTCCACCTGGCCATACCCCTTATCCCACGGCGAATCCGACTCCTCATCTGGCTTCGCGGCCCTCGTCAGCTCCCTCTCCTTCTCCCGCTCCCTCCTCCTCTCCTCCTCCCTCGCCTCCTGCGAGCGCGCCGCCGCCCCCGCGAGGCCCTGGTCCTCCGCCACGTCCCCCACACCCACCTGGCGCTCCCACCACCCTCCAAAGGCCGACACGCCCGCGGCCGCGGCGGGGCAGCGGTACACGCGGAACGCGGTGCCCTCGAGGACGCACATCACGCGGCGCCACTTGCGGTCCTTCGCCTGCACACCGGGGGACGTGAACTCGACCTTGCGCGGCATGATCGCGCGGAGGTAGAGGTCGTTCATGTACGCGGGGAGGCGCTCCTTGCCCTCGTCCTCGCGCGGCAGGATCTTGGAGAACTGGAAGGGTGCGAAGGAGGGGTAGGGCGGCGGGTCGGAGGTGGCGTTGAACGTCGGCATGGAGCGCCGGCGGCGGATGGTAGTGGGGGGTAGGGCATCGTACGCAGGTGCTGCGCTCAGGCGTTTCTGTCGTTGCTGCACATCTCCAGTCCCTGGGTCCGACACCCCCGTAACCACGAGTCCAGGCATCCTAGGCGGCACGTCCATCTCCATGCCCTCATCTACGACCTTAATCCGCCTCGACATCCTCCTCGCGAGCTTCTCCTCCTGCTCCTCCACAATCTTCTCTACGCGCTCCTTGAGCCCAATCGCACTGACATCCACCAAGCTCCTCGACGCGCGTTTATACATTCCCGGGCGTTCACTCACACCCAGCAACCCTGGCGTCCTCACCGGCAGTGGCAGCAAAAACGCATCCCCAGGCTTCGGCGTCCTAGTGGGCGACGCATAGTTCGCGCCGGGGTGCGGGGTGCGGTCCTTCATAGAGCGGGTATCTGGCATCCTCGAATTAAAGTAATCACCCCGTTCCTCTTGTACTACCCGGGTATTGATCACAGGCCGGGCAGACGTCGGGGTTCGCGTGGGATCGAAGGTGTCCTGCTCCCGCGCTTTGCCTTTCCCTTTCCCAGGCGACGCAACCGGCCGGTCGAGGAAAGAGAGGTCAATCCGGGACGTGTCGACCTCCGGCAGCGCGAGCGCGCGCGCGTGCGATTCTTCCCCCGAGTCGTCTCCCGCAGTGTGGTACGAGGAACTCCGCGACGGTGCACGTGGGCCGAATACGTCCTCGCCCACCTCGCTATCTACGCTTGACCTGGGTAGATCCTCGTCGTGGTACTCGTGTCCATCCGCGTCTGTTACCTCGCCTTCCTCCTCGTCCTCATCCTCCTCTCCGTCGTCCGCCTCCTCATGCGCCCGTGTGCCCCGGCTCGTACCCCGCCGCGGGAGTGCCGGCATGCTCTGCAGGCCTGCCCGCGTGCCATGCCCCGGTCGCTCTGCGTCAGTGGTGGAGGAGCTGGCACTTAGTGGCGGAAGTGTCGGCAGCTGTAACGGCAGCGGCGGGGGACGCATGATAACACTCGGCGACAGCCGAGCCGTGCCGTCCGTTAGCGACAGGCTGAAGCGGACATTAGCAGGCGGGAGCGTGAGTCGAGGAGCCTGCGGCGGACGCCTCTGGGGCACAGTGGCATTATTCACAGATCGGTGGATTGAATTCGGTGCTAGTGATCCAGAAGGAATGGGTGTGGGGCCGTACGTTATCGTGCTGGGCCGCTTTGAGGAGGGAAGAGACGAAGCTGTTGCTATCGAGCCGGGTCGCAATGCAAGGGGAATAGTAGAGTTCGTTGATGTAGTTGTAGAAGCTAATGATATGAACCGTGGTTGGATATGCAGCGGACGAGGCGTGGGTTGCTCATCTGGAGGTATTGATGTTGTTATAGTCTTTGACACCTGCGGTGATATAGGATCTGGGGGAAGAGGCTTCCCAGTGTTATAATTCCCAGTGTTATCTGGTGGGGTATGTGCTGTAGGTTGGTGTTTCTTCTTCGGAGTGGTTGGCTCGACAGGCTTAGACGCCGGAGGGGCCGTATGGACCGGATTTGTGTGCGTCCTCATGGCTGGCAGTCCGTCGATGCTCGCCCCTCGCTTTCCGTACGTCAGCCCTGCTTGAGTGGCGGGCACTAGCCCGTTGCTGATGGAGAAGCTACGATCGCGGGAGCGCCACGATGTGGGTGGGTTCTGGGGCTCATCACGAATGGGGGAGTGGTCTGGAGATGCAGATTGGTCAGACGAGTCCTCCGCATCTCTATTTCCACTGTGATAGCGATTACCAGGTGAAGGGCTCAGCCCCAATATAGGCTGGGACATGTACGGCTTGGCGCCAACATCTGAATGTCTTGACGCCGCGTACGGGTAGTTATCGTCCGTTGCTGTTTTGCGCTTGGGGAGACGAATGATGCCTTTGAACGAAGAGAAAAGTCTGTTTGCCCGACCCTACAGCAGACAAAAGTAACACCGCAGCAGGAGAAAAGGCACCGGTTAAGTCGTCAGAAACCCGATATCTCCACGCCGTACAAGTTAAACGAAGGGGCTTACCGGCCTATGCTGCGGTCGCACCTGCAGAACCGACTGGGATCGCGGCGGGTCGTCCATTCGTGTCGGCGTCGAAGAGCAGAACGCAGCGGGACGATCAGAAGCAGGAGGGAGCGTACAGAGTGATGCTTCGGCCCCCAGAGTAAGCTTTCGAGCAGGACGCTTCGACGAAAGGGGAAAAGCGATAAATTAGGATGCAATCAATCAAGCAGAGTGGGTATGTAACAGTATGGTGGGGGCACAGCAATGCAGCGTGATAGATGACGGTGCACAGCTGAGCGTTCACAGGGAAGTGAGGAGATAGCTAGGTGCGGGATTATATGGAGTGTGTTTAGGGAGCGGAGGGGGGGAGGCAGCAGTGCCCTTTCATACACGTGGGTATGTATGTTGGAATGGGTGATTGTCCCCGCCGGATGGAAGAGTAGAAAGTTTGTGTTCCGAGGAAGCCCGCTCCAGAGTTTATTTTCGCAGAATGGAAGATATCAGAGCCGACGAATGGTATGAATGGTATGAGAGGACACGGAAAGCGCGGACATATGAGTAGCAGCAGACGAGTAATGTTGTGGTTATAGGCTGAGCAATGCCAGGCATGGTCTGCAACGTGCCCAGATGATCGTGGAGACCGCCGGCAATCGGGATGACATTGCAGAAGAATTACTCCCTTGTTCTGGAGCCTCTATCCAATATCTATCTACATTTTCTTAATTCCACTGACTTCTATGCAACTTCTGTGTTCACTCTGGCTAGCCTTCCATAACTTATACTCTGCGTTTGTTGCGCATGAGGTGGATCGCCGCATCTGTTCGTTTAATTCCCAGGGCACAGTCAAACTTGATGCTACGCTGTGACGTCATAGCTACTCTTTGCGATGATTGTCAATTACCATGCATTGCACTTTGAATTGGAGGAGAGTTCCGACATTTCCTCAGGAAACAAGAGCCTCACTTGGCCTCAGTTCGGTGCCTTTCGGAACTTGACGACACCACGAAGCTGCTAAAATTAAGATGATTTATTATAGTATCGGCTATGGGATATAAAAATACACTGAGCACCACTGCACGGAGCAATATGGGAGTCCTCTACCCACTAGTATAATACATCCTTATCAGCTGTCCGAAGCATGTTCAAACCTGACATCACCCATTGCATCGCCAGCGCACCTCTACTCATCCTCGTCGTCATCCACCATCTCAATAGCCACACACCAAAATATCCTGCCCCAGGGTACGTCGCTCCTATCCTCATCATGATCCTTCCGCTCGCAGCACACGAATCGCACAGGCTGCCTGTCCCAGTACCGCATCAGGTCGAACGACAGACCTCCGGGCAGTTGCAGAGATAGCGAGGGGCTGAAGTTCATGAATCCGTAACAGAAGTCCGTCGTGATCACGTCCTACATATCACATCTATGATGAGCAAGATACGGAAGAGAGCAAATATCGTGTGTACACACCAGAGGACCAAACTGTACCGCCTGCCTATTCTTAGGCACACTAAAATACGTCCGCCGCTGCGACGCGTTCTCGAACTTCATCTCCCCATCCACGCCTCCATTTCGCTTCTTTCTCCCCATCTTCCGCATCGTATTCTTGAACGAGCTCCCGCTCTTCGCCGACGACAGTGACGATGCTGACGACGCGGGTGAGCTTAGTTCCGAGCCTGACGAGGACGATCCGGAATCCGACCCGGGGGATAACAGATCATTGGACGCGAGATGCAGCTGGGCGGTGCTGTCTTCTATTGAATGCGGGGGCGGGAAGGGCGGAAGGGATGTGTCGATGTCTAGCCGGTGCGGATAGGGGCGTTTGGATCTGGGATTACCGCTGTTCGGTATGTAGTGCGGATGCAGGTGGCCGTTTCCCCCAGGGGAAGACCGCGCTGACGAGGTCGGGGGCGTTGGCATGCGTCTATGGACAAAGTGCGGCATTGTCGAGATGAGCGGGGAGAGGGCCCATGGTTTCGTCGTGGATTGTAAGTCATGCTCTAGTGTAGGATCTATATAGCTGTAGAAGAAGAAGAAATTCAATCAGCATATTGTTCGTATAGCCCTTGGGGCCAGGTACGAACGAAAGAAGTCGTCCTGGGATTGCCATCAAAGGAAATAGACTTACTTCATAAACTTAAGCACCGCCGCTGTGCCCCACGGCAGCTTGAGTGGGCGGTCAAATGTGTTGCCAAAGAGGACATCATCTGCCGAGTAGGGTGTCAAGAACCTGCCTACACACGCAAAAAAAATTCTAATGAGCACAAAAATGCTTGCTGCGAGACAAGGACACAAAACGCACCTTGAACTTGTATACTCCACGTAATTCCCTGTCTATCCTCTCGACTGAAATACTCCGAATCACGTATACGTCCCTTGTCATCCGCGAAGCCTTTGATATAGGTGACTACTTCCCCATCGAACAGGTCTGAAGATATCCGCTGTGCGCGGCCGGTGTTCACGATAGACGTAACTGAGACCATAGTCTCGGGAGAGGTGCCAGCCAAAACGCGAAGTCGTGGCGCCATAGTGTAGACTGTAGTGGTATGGAAGCGACTAAGGAAAGTAAGAAAGTCGTGGCGTCTGCGAGGTAAACTAATGCTCTTGTCTGCGCCTGCGGATGGCTAGATATTAAACCAGTAGTGCCTCTGCAGCTGCTGCGCAGAATACACGCCTCGATAGTATATTAGTGTCTGAGACTCTCAGGCCTCTAGGGAGATTAACGCCAACGCTGGGAGATAAAGTACACAGAAAGGAATTTGTGCAGGGACCGGCCTGAGAGGGTATTTTAAGCAGCAAGCAGCAGTGCAGTAGAGGGAAGTGAGGTAAAGCTTGGAAGTCAGCCCCTCTGCGGCGACGACTCCTTTGCGGGGGCACGTACGTCAAGTGACGGACTCGGAGAGCCGGAGTTATTTTTGGGCTCCATGACGATCGGGACGTTCACGTGAGCGGGGAGAGGCGTGGTCTTATCCCCGATGTGCCCGATCCGCTGGGCTATTCTTGGACTGATGATTGCGAGCAATTTCAAACTTAACGACCTTCCGCAGCGTCAGATAAATTGAAGAGCGAGCGTGTCATCGTTATTCGCAACCACCCTTTTATCTGGCATATCGTCGCTGTTCTTCTCTCCGTGAAAGACGTACTTGCCCAACACTAGCTGGCAGCTAGCGCGACTCGCGGCTCACCTCGCAACGCAACGCCGCGGTGCTCCTGTCACCTTCAACGAAGTATGTCACCGCGCGCCGTAAACACCTGCAGATGGAAGCTTATCGGTATGTCAAACCATTTGTACATACAATTTTAATCACTTGAACAAATTTACTTACCATATAATTCATGCTCTTGCTGTGCGCACTGCCAGAGATCTAATTGACGGGTGAGCTCGTTTGGCCATTCTGGGAATCATTGCTGCGTCGGGGGATTCGGGAGGGCGTGGCCGAGGCGGAATGTGCGGAAGTGCGCCGTTGCGGTATGAGTGGCAAATCTTCGTGGCTTCGCTGGAGCGTCAACAAGCTGCCTAGCTTTATGTGGTGATAAGCACTCACGTTCGCGTCTTTCCTTGCATGGACTTCAAACGCCCTGAAGCTCTTCTTGCTAGTCCTCGCTTCGACAAAGTTCTTCTGCAAAGATCTCAACTTAGCATTCCTATCTTGCGTCGCTGTGATTGTAGTTGATTCCAATCTCGGTCGCTAGGTACGGCAGTGACAGCTGTCCAATCATCTGAACGCTTCTGGTATTAGGATACACAAGGCTCTAATCAACATTTGCGTTCATGGCATCACGTGGTGCATTCTTGAATTCGAACTATGATGTCCTTCGCAGATGGCGCCTAGATGAGAAGTAGGCTCCTAGTGTCTCTCTTCCTGGTTGAACCTCGAAGACCTGTGTCACATCTATGGAAGCATATGAGTATACCATGCGCTCCTACTTGGAAAGGACCTACATACTCCGCTTCTTTCTTGGAACTGTGCCTATTCGCCTATGAACGGTCCACGGGAAGACTCATCACAACTTGGAGTTCCGTCTTGAAAACTGCGTTTCCTGGGCACAAAAGGACTTCGCTGCACTTTAATTAACTGGCCTGCATACTTGGCGTCTCGCTTAACACTGTTGGAATTGCATAGGGACTTGAATTTTTTTTTTACACCGTGTCGTGTTCAACATGCTTGCCTGTGCTACCTATAGAACCTTAAACACAACAAGCGCTCGATCATGGCCGGGAGGCATGGGCTTGGTACAACCACCTTCACCTCCAAACCCCAAATGGAACTGAATAAAACCCCTACCTTGGCCTCAGGTGCCCCTCCCATAAATCCCTTGGCGAGCTCGCTTCCATTACTGCCTGCCCTCGCCCCCTTGTACCTCTGACCTGAGCGCTGGCTTGGGATATTGTACGGTCGCTTCGTGTTGATCATTTTATTATCTTCTTCGTGTTTCCCGGCTCGGCTATGTGCGTGAAACGAACTGGTGAATACACGAAGAGACAAGCAAGGAGGATGAGTGGCACGAGGTAAGTGAAGGGGAGGGAGTACGTAAAATATGACAATAGCCATGCTCATCCCATGTTCACCAGGGTCGAGCGCGTGCAAGAAGTGAATGAAGTCGCTGTCGTGCTCAGTGCCTATCATCCGATCGCACGAAACTTTCTCTGGAACATGTGTGTTTGCTCACAAGCATTTTGCCGTTGGTTTCAGAAGCTCCAGGCGAAGAAGAAAAAGACTGAATGATATGTTACATGTTGCAAGAAAGCGCCCTCTGTACCCCAAGTGTACCCCGCTCACGCTTCGAATTTCTGAATATAACCAAAATTAAGGATTCGTATTTTTTGCACCCCAAAATCCTTCAAGATCAGTTCCGGCGTCCCCAGCTGAAGGGATGAACCCAATTTCCCGCCTTTATACGTACCTGATTTACTTCAAGGCGTATGTCAGCCTATTTTCAAAACCCTGTTTTCTGCTGTATAAGCCACTGATACCTGGTTCGAAAGGTAAATCATTGATTGATGCTTTGTTAATTGCTATGTGCTTCTGTACAGCTAAAGTTGTGCACCGTGAGTTTAAACTATGCCTATTTTTTTACGACTTCTCCGGGATCTCCATCCAAGCTCATTATAAGCGCCAAAAGTACATTGCTCAAACTTAAAGGGCGGTCAAGATTTAGAGCATCTGGGGTACATCCAAAGGGACGGGACTCGCGAGATCACTGATTTGATGGAAGGGTGTTCGGGGATGGAAGGATGCCGCCCTCAACTCACGCTACGGTAAGTTATGTCTTTTCACGTCTGAATCTGTCTCGATTCTGATAGCCACATCATCAGAACTTACAGCTCGTTTGATAGATCACAAAAGTAGCAGGATATCGCACTGCCCAATGGCATCAGTACTGGCAATGGGAAATCATTGAAATTCGAAGATGATGGACATAGAATGGAGCGTGGATAGCGTCATAGGTGCATCGATATGGATCTGAAAGCAGATGTATTTTATGGAATGTAAGGTAGGCCCGTTCGAGCAGGTGCAAAGAGTTACAGTGGACGTAATGTAAGTGCGTGCGTGCATTGGAGGAGGAAGACGCAGCAGACGGGTGTGTATAAGCAGGTGCAGATATAATTACATCCGCGCCAGGAATTGGAAGGAGGGGAGGGGGGGATAGTGGTGTGGGTGTGTAATGGACAAGTATGGTAGAGTCTATGCCGTTGAGTTGTAATGCGTAGAAAGAATGACAATAAATAAAATAAACAGCAAAAAGAGTCCGCTCAGCCCTCGAGAGAGCGATAAAAAGCAGGTGCAGTGACTGGCGGTTAGACCCTATAGATCCATAAAGCCCAACGAAGAAGAAAAAAAGGGAAACCCAAAGGAAGGAAACAGACAGGGGGAGGGATGTGTGTGTGCGTTAAAATTAAGGTACACGAAGGTAAACATACGCTGAAAAGGACGGCTAAAGTCCACCTATGCCCATGATGATAAATAAATAAAAAAAAGGAAAAGAATGTACATTACGGTGACATTGATGATCAGGGCACGGAGGGCAGCAGTGTCCAGGCCACAAAGGCCAGCACGCCGCCCATGAGCGCGCCTACACTCGGCCCACGCACACCCACCGCCGAATTGCCGAGGGCGAGCTGCACAAAGCCGGTCCCGCACACATTGACTGTCTTCTGTGCGGCGGCGTTGTACGACTTCTTCAGGCCATCCAGGTTGAGCGAGTCCGTCGGAGACGTGAGCGCCGCGGCGTATTCCGCCATGACGCTCTTCGTGCACGACGAGCACGACGCGTTGGCGGTACTGGGGAAGGCGGTGCCGAGAGGCAGGGAGTAGTAGTACGAGTCAGACGGCTTGGTGCTCGTCACCGCGCTCAGGTAGCAGTAGGTGTCGGTCGTGGGATCGATTAGACACGCGGTGTCGTGCATCACTTTGAACGCTTGCAACGCTGTAAAAGAGACAAAAATAGGAATAGGAAGGAAAAGAGAGTGATGATAGATGCGAAAGTTAGATTTTTGTGCGATGTGACATGAGCGGTGTAGAAATATGACGTGCCTGTCAAGGTGGTGACTGCCTGGTTGTTTTTGTCCGACAGGTCCTGCGCGCAGGCGGTCTTTAGGTTGTCTGCGAACCAACCCATGTTGGAGATGCACTGCGGGTCGCCAGGGGTGGTGTTACAGGTGCCCCAGATGAGGTTGTTCATGAGCGTCGCATTCGTCTGGGCCTGCTTTGAATGGATTAATATTTCGCAGCCAAGAAAAAAAAGCGTCAATGTACTTCGATGAAATCAGCGGAACTCTGTATGAGCAAAGAGAACGGGCGGCAGGCGCGGAACGGTTCGGTGTTAGTCATGTTGTTTATGAAGTTGTAACATGCCGCCGTGGAGAAGTTCTGCGAAAGCGTAGAGATAGGCTGCGGGAAAGGGGTCGGGAGCACAGGCGAATTGGGGACTGTCGGCGGTGTCTGATCGGATACAGATGTAGGCGATGTTGACGACGTAGCACTGTTCGAAGTCGACGTTGCTGATGTTGACCCGCTGACTGAGCCTGTGGTCGACCCGGAATTATTTTGTGGATCCGGTGCAGGATGGCGCCTGTGTACACTTGTGTCGATTCCCCTCGATACTAACTTCTGCCATGATGATGGTGGAGGCTGGGTGAACACATCGAATGCAGCAGGATGTGTGAGGTAGTGAGAAGATAGGGTGATGATTATGAGGGCGAGGGGTATGACGAAGACGGCCAATCTCATTCGATGCCCAGCGCGGCGTTTCATGTCATTAGGTGAGGGCGGAGGGGTGGACTTTTCGGCATCGTTATCGGTCGTGTATGAGCGGCGGGATGAGGAGGGCTCGGGGGACGGGGGCGGGGTAAACATGGCAACCAGCAGATGATGGCGCTGGGGGGAGGGGACGGTCGGCGAGGCGAAAGCAGGAGGACTAAATGAGCGTCGGGAAAAGGAGTGTGTGATGGGAATCTCTATAGGAAAAGAGTACAGAGAGCCGTCTCGTGAGCTGTGTATCTAAAATCGAGGGTGCGATTTGAATCTGTTTGACGAGGTGAAACGGTGGGCGGCGCGTCTAAGCACAAGATGGCTGTGGATGGGATCACCAGCAGTGCAGTATGTGCGCCTAGTTCAGCCAGCAAGATATACAAACGCGCAGCTGAGCTAACAGGACAACCAAGGCAGGACTCAGCAGGACATGAGAGCAAGCGGTGCCTTTTGGCAGCGAGTGGCAGCGTGTCGTGCCTTCGTTCCTTCCACGGTGCCTCTTGTGTTTTTCTCTGATAGAAGCAACGGTGATTGGCCCGGTCCAGGCGATCTCAATCGGCCCACGCTGTCAGGCACCCTCCCCTGTTCTAACTCCATTTACAAAATTTGCCTCTATCTTCGTCTCGATTCAGGGTCCTCGCGGGAGAACCTGCAGAACAATCACAACATACCCATGCCACATAAACTATATCTTCCACCTCATCCACGCTTGCACTAACGATTCGCTGCTACGAGAGCACTACCGCCCCGCCCTGCACATTCCGCCAACACCGGTGTGTTCAGGTGTGCAGCCGAATGACTCTGGGATAATTTGATGGGCAGGTTTCATCAACAGCAGATCTGGGCGCCAGCAGATGCCAGCAGTCCGTACACGTCCGGCGGCGTATTCAGGCGCGCCTACAAAAACGTCATAGACTCATATAGGGTACCAATTAGAGTTAGTAAAGTATGGCCTTGATACAGTCCCCCGCCTCCATCATAAACTGCCTCCTCGAATACAATTGCCAAGTTCCTCCGTATCATGAACTCTCTCCTTTTGATTCTACCTGCCGAGCATCCGAATCTAGCTTTTGCGCCCCATTCGCATCCACCTGCTCTGTTGAACTGGGCATCAGTTTCCGTCTCTTTTCATTCCTCTTGCGAGCTAAGTCAAGCACGGGCTCCTTCAAATCCCATCGAAGAGGGTTTCTGATCATCTCTCGGACGGTCCGAGGCTGCACCACATTTGCATATGGCATCGCCGAGCTGGTTATCGCCTTGTCCGCATACTTCTCTGTAAATAGCCTTTCAATTAGGACCGCAAATCGGACGTAGTTGACACTGATTTCGGGCTTTCTCTGGTATGGAGTTAGACGTTCAACCAATACTGTGTGGCTGTCAACCCGTGCTGAGATAGGAAACTGCAAGGATACGCGGGTCAGTACATGCCTATTATTATAGAAGCTGTAATACATACCTTCTCCTCCTGTGCAAGCAGGAGGGCATCTTGTGAGAAAGCGATCGCGGTTGCGAACGAGTTGAACTTGTAGAAGCCGTACAGCGCCGGCAGCTTCACAGCCACGTATTTGCCCTTGTGCCAGAGTACCCTGTTATAATAAGCGATGTTCCACCCTCTCGTATACAGCGGCAGGATGACGTCCCGGAAATGCTCGTCTGTGCACGGTTCACCGCTGGGCTCGGGCGCCTCTGGTATAGGCTGCACCTCTACGCCAGTCATATCAGGGCGGTTCATATTGCCCAGCAACATTCTGCGCATAAACATCGAGCTGAGTCTACGCTGCGCTCGCTTGAGGCCACCCGCGTGGTACGGCTTCTGCCAGTTCTTCTGGAAGTTGATGTCAAACGCCGGGTCCTCGCCCAGCCCCTTCGCGAGGTACTGCTTCGCGTAGCGCTCCTCCAGGATGAGGGCCATACGCACGTCCTGCGTAGTGATTGCCGGCCCGATGCGTACGCCCTCCGGGTCTAGCAGGCTAGGTGCCCCCTCCGCCTGCTCCGTCGAAAACGCAAACTGGCTCTGCACGAGCCCGCCCTCCTTCCGGCTACCGCGAATAAAAATGGTCGTTGGCTCGTGCTATGGGCGCAAGAAATAAGACGGCGGACCATTATAGTACTATCGACCCTGCACTGCGCACCTTCTCATGGGCGACAGTCGCTGCCGCCTCGCCTAGGAACTGCGTCATCGTCGGGAGGTCCTTGAACCCGTAGCTGCGCCGCAGAGTGGGTGCGGCGTACTTCTGCTCCAAAAGCTCCCCATTGCGGATTAGGAGGTCTTTCTCCATGATATCAACCTGCCACTTCCATGGGCGAAAGGTTATGGGGAGGATGTACTGCCTGAACTCCTCGTCCGTCACGTATGCGGGATTTTTGAGCCGCGGAGGTAATGATGGTAGGGGATTCTCTATTTCGGCTGCGTTAGTTGGTATATAGGCCTGCATTCGATGTAAGAGACACCTTTCCGGGGAAGTTGTGCGTCATTCTGGGGAAACGGGTCAGCCTCGGAGGAAGTGGCGAAGTGTCGATTTGAGGGGATGCCGGTGCAAGGAAGGTGATGAGAGGTTATAAGATGCGTCCGTGAGCAGAGGCTTTTCGGTGTATGGAGAAAGGAACGGAGAATCTGCATTCCGTGGCGGGAATGCGATGGTATTGAGCCCATCCGGGGCTTTTTCGAGTAGAACGCAAGTCGTGCTTCAATTTCAACGCGAAGCTTGCACTGGGCCGCTTCGCCTCCTAAAGATAATACGTCATAACAACGCGACAACAATACGATGTACAAGATCGACAAACGTGACCTGATTTCACTGCATTGGAAGTTGAACTTCTCCGAGAACGCTTTCCTCTCAGCTGCCCATCCAAAAAGATACAACCATGTCATGAATGACGTGTTTTATATTGTTTTAGAATTACAACATTAGTGCGTTTATAAATTATGCAAATACATAGAATCCCTTGGACCCAGAGACAACCAGCATGGTCACGATGAGCCTCACTATACTTTTAATGCCTTCTCGAAGCCTCCATCCCCCTGTGAGCAGCCTCATTCCGCAAGCCAAATGATCGTTTCTTCACCTGCCGAGCGGGCGTTGAGAAGGCCTGGGCGCTCCGGATACGATGTTAGCGGGTCTCCTGCTTGGCGGCGCATTGACAGGCACAAGCTTCTTCTCTCGCTCTGCTGAGTATTCTCGCTCCCCTCGTTTCGCTAAAGTCCCCAACCCCTCATCGACACTCTCATCCCGCAAGCCAAATGGATGCTTCTTTGCCTATGGGGCTGGCGTTCGGGAAGGCCTGGATGCTCCAGATACGATGTTAGCGGATCTCCTGCTTGGTGGCGCATCGGCAGGTGCGACCTCCATCTCCTCCATCTCTGCTGGGTATCCTCGCTCCTCTCTGTTTGCTTGGTGTACTCTGGAAGATACATCTTTCCCCTTCTGCGCCGCATCGGAAGGCGTGGACCGCCTGCCCTCTTCATGTGGTGGTTGATCCTTGGAAATCTCAGGTTGTTTACGCGCCGTCTTGACAGTTGGAGGTAGTGGCATGTAGATATCCTTTTCAGGTAGAGCTGCTATATCTATGGCAAATTCTTCTCTCCAATCCGCTCCGAGAGAGGCGTAAGCGAAGTCCGACTCCTTATAATCAGGTTTTTCCTGTGTTTGGAAAGGCGAATTATATGTTGCCGCAGTGAGAAGATCTTGCCTCATATCAGGGAGTGTTAATGGCTGTCCAAAGGGTGTCAACTGTGCGACGATACTCTTGGTTGCTTTGTTCCTGTAGAGCTTTTTATAAATCCGTTCCACTATAGTTGCAAAGTAAAGGTCTCCCATGGAGAGGCTTGGAGACCCGTACCATCAGGGCGAGTGGGAAACTGAGACGACGTGCTGATCGAGTGTTAATATTGGGGACCACTTTAGTAAGGAGAAAGAAAAGCGAGTTCAGTAAATGTATAAGAAATTAATCGAGGACGACCTATTACCGTCGATTTCCGGGTAGCTGTGATAAATTCGGTTATGAAGCTCATAGCGTGGGAAGAGAAAGCGAACGAGCAAAGTTTCTCCAGCACAGGGAATTTCCTGCCCTTGTGGAACTTGGAAGCGGACTTGGGCCCATCCACATATTTTATGAGCCATCCCCGCGAATATAGTGGTAGAATGACTTTTTGGAACAGTTCAGGATTGGCAGGGACGGTTACGCCAGTAAAATCCGGTCGTGGGACGTCGAGCGGTGCTGCGGGAAACGTATTGAAGGGACTGGCGAATCTCGTAATAGGGTCTTGCGATGCCATAAAGTCCCGCATGGAGTTCAGATGCCAGGAGCGGAGAGAGTATGCAGAATCTGGAGGAAGAACTTTGTGCTTGACGAGCACGTTTCTAAACCGAAACTGGTAGATCGTCTCTAGTCTGATCGCGAGACGTGCGTCGCTAATTGTGATCCCAGGAGCCAGCGAGGCTTGGCCAGTTTCTGACCGACTACAGGGGGCATCCTGGGCATCTTCGGTGTACGACATGACCCGCACTCCCCAAGCGTCGTTTCCAACACGCTTTATGGTAATATGGGGTTCATGCTGAAAACGACGGTCACGGATGAGTTTGATATCAGCGCGAAAATGATCAAGAAAAGACCCACCCCGTCCTGGCTCATAGCAATCATCAACTCGTACATGAACATCCGGAGATCTGCATACTTATAAAAGACGAAATTTCTCGCAAGGTAAGGGATGCACATTCGATGCCAATCAACGGGTCCGCCCCCACCCCGAAGGTCGAGCAGTCGCGGTTGCATCACGATGGTCCAGCCGTAAATAAATAAGGGCATGATGTATCGTATGTATTCGTCGTTGGATATGTATGGCACTGCTCCCTGTGCTTGCGACGGGAATGCACCGAAAAGCGAGCGAGGATCGAGGGGGTCAAGAGATGACGGCCCTAACGTGCAACGTAAGTGATCCCGTCGTATGAATTGAACGACTACGTGTGCTTACTTTGAACTGGTTCCTCCTTAGCAACCTTTTGACTTGAAACATTGACCTGAGCATATTAACGCCTGCATTGCATAGGTACCCATACCAGCTATATACAAATGTTCCTTTTTAAAAGCTAATGGTGAGGCGTGAGTTTTCGAAAGACTTCCGAAACGACTGTACCCTCACCTTTTCTAATCTATCCATTTACTTTCACTGGAGCCTTCGACAACTTTTTCTCATACCGCTTTACGGTACTCGTAGAAAAGTGGTATTTCGAGACCGAGGCAGCGACTGAGGAACCGTGTAGAGCTGCCCTATCGCAGAGGCATGTTATCTGCGCTCCATGAAAAGTAAAAGTGGTGTTCGGCTAGCGACGCAGGCTTTGCTGGGTGTGTAAAGAATGCATGGCCCGCATGACATTGACGGTGCATTGGTGAAATTGGAAAGCTGGAAGTCGATCAACTGGACGGTCTTGCCAAATAGACGTATATACCTCTCGGCCCACGCATCCCGGAACACCAACCTCGATCCCTTGCCGGTTCCAGCTCAATTCCAACTTTGTACATAACCTGACAGCCGTACTCGGGGCATATTCGCTCACGGAGACACCTGTGGCAACTAGTGGAGTATATAACTGCGCTAAATAATCAAACCGTCCTTTTCTCTCTTTCCTTACCCCCATGAATACCGTCAACATCCCCCCAGTCCCCACACACGTCCTCAACCAACTCTCCGAAGGGTCTCGAGCATGCGTGGAGCGTCTCATCCTCCACTTCCGCAACTCCCAGTCTACAGAAACGCCTGATCTGTTCGTCAGTCGTCTCTCCCCTCTCTTTCCACTCACAAACTGACGCCTTTCCCTTAGGTCGTCCTTGCCTCCAACAAGGCTCGCAGCAGTCCTCGTCCTGCTGTATGAACAAGCCGGCGTGCTGCGCGTCCTCTTAACCACCCGATCGAAGACACTACGCACGCATCCTGGGAGAACAGCCCTTCCTGGGGGAAAGGCAGATGACACCGACGCGGACCTCGTCGCCACTGCCGTACGTACTCCGTCCCTCTCTCCGTGTCTGCCCATCGAAATGACGCGGCATTCATACTGCGAAGTATCGCGAGGCTTATGAGGAGGTCGGCCTGCCGCTCAATTCGGAGCACATCTACACCATTGGATTATTTGGACCGCATATTTTCCATAAGCTGCTTGTAACGCCTGTTGTGGCGGTGCTGACGCGCCTAGAGTTGCTGAAGAATCTCAAGGCATCTGAGGCGGAGGTTGACTGCATATTCAGCTATCCACTGGAGGCGATTGTGAATCCTATCAAGGCACAGGAGGAGCCTCTCGTCCCGCCAGGTAGTACGGACTGGCCTTATGACTCGGAATACCACGTACGTCTTCGAACACCAACTTTTGTTCCCCCAACTTACCCCTTGGCAGCATGTGATCGACTATAAAGTGCCACCCCTCGACAATACCACATATCGCTCACATTACTACCGGACATCAGCTTCAAATATCCATGGTCTGACTGGTGATGTGCTGGTATGCTTCTTTTCTATCTCATTTCCCTTATTCTTTCGTAATCATTTTATATAAAGCTCAAGACTGCTCAGATCGCGTACGACACATCACCAGCATTCGAGCGATATGCAGATGACCAGATCAAGGACTTTGAGCCACTGTTTGAATTCTGGCTGCGAAGCAATGGTCTTAACTAGCGGTGTAGTCCGCTTGTTGTGCTCTAGATGCAAAACCGTTCCTGCATAGAATGTAACACTGGATTCCAGCTGTACGTATATACACTTATCTTTGGAATATTACCCCTGCCCATAGGGCAGTCAAACGAAGGTGTTATCAATGTGAACGTGAACTTTGGTGGCATAGGTTTCCTGTCACGTGGTCACGCGTCTCAAGTCTCGATTCTCAACGAGCTATTATTAACCAGATCTCCTTATTTAAGGAAACCTCTACTGCTCAAACCGCTACCGCCATCTTCTCCACCGCCTTCTCAGATATACAGCCTTCTACAATATACCGTCGTCCCATGGCGTCCAACAGCGACGACCCCAACTTCTCTCCCCAAGGAAACGCGCTGCCTCTGTCTGCCGACCATACTGTGCGGACGACATCGCTACCTCAAGTCAGCCACACAACCAACCACTCACCCCCAACCCTCTTCAACAACCCTCTCTCAACCTCTACTACTCAGGCTGCCGCCGCCCTCTTCTCCGCCACCTTCCCAGAAATACAATCTTCCACAACAGATCACCGTCCCACGGCGTCCAACATCACTGGCAACGACCCCAGCCTCCCTCCCCAAGGAAAAACGCAGCATATGTCTATCGATCATACTGTGCAGACGACACCGCTACCCCAAGTCATCCCCACAACCATCAACCCGCTTGCTACCCTCTTAAACGTTCCTGTCCCCGATCCTGCTCCCGGTGCAAACGCACCACAAGCGGCGCTGGGCTGTATTGCACAGATAGCGACGTCGATATCCCATGCCAGCCACCTTCCCCAAGCGCAGCCTTTGGATGTTGCTCATATCCCCGTGAGCACTAGAAGATACTCGATGTCTCCATGCTCTAATTCTCTCTAATTCTTCAGATCCCTCAAGCTTCGACCTCCCAGGTCTTGCTGGAGCAGCAGTTGGCGCAGACGAGCGCGAGCATTCAGGCAATAGATAGCAAGATAAAAGACCTGCAGTTGCTTGTGAATGCGCATTATCCCTCTTTGATGGAAAGAGTCGCGGGTTTGGAGGCAAGCATGCGGGACATCGAACCGTTGAAGGAGAAGGTCGCTGAGCTCGAGAAACCCGTGGTATCCCACCAGATGATGATGGCACATAATGCGATTCATCTCGAGGCAGATGAAAGGCGTCGAGAAGGAGAGGCTGACCTTTGGCAAAAGGTCCAACACATATACAAGGTAGAGGCAATTAACAGGGCGAGTCGGGGTACGTTCAAGTGGTTATTGTCTCTGAATTAAGTATCTAACCGTGTTTTCAGCCTTGGATTGGGCGACTTGGAATATACTAAGCAAAGAGGCGATAGAGGGGATAAAACTGCTCGGCGTTCACTCAAGTAAGTTACACGTATTGCTCGAGACAACCCCTTGGCTGACATGAGTGCTGTATTAGTGGCTCAGTACCGGACTGCGAGATACTGGAACGATATGATCAATGCATCGTTTTTTGAGAACGTCCCAGAAGCTTTCCGAGACGCAATTTGGAAAGTGGAGGTCGTCCAAATGAGAATGGCAAAACAAAGCGACTCAGTCGCGTATCCAACGCCGGATACATCAAACTCCGCGCTGAAGAATCTCTTGGAGGAAAATGGAGTTGAAGTCGCACCCTTCGTCCTAGATGCGATTGAGGCAGCGTTGCAGTGGCGAGACGGGAAGCCGACGATGTCCGAACACGTGTACTGGTAGAACTCACAGGACATTGCACCGTGACCACAAAGTATACGGACATTCCGCGACATGGAACTTTATATATTGTACATACATTACCCTTGATACGAGATACAATACCTGCATGCCGTACGTGAGTTGGATTAGCTGTCAATTATCAGAATTCTGCACTGGAAACTATTAGTATACGTACGCAAGCGACGAGGAGAGACGTATGCCCAAGGGAACGGGTAGCGGGCCGGGGCAACTGCTAAGCGTGTGAATTGTGATCTACGCTACGTTCCCCAAGTTGAGCTTCCAAAGCAGACTTGAAATATTTCAACCTCTTACTTCGAATATTCCGTGTCTGGGCCCATGCTCCAAATGCTTTCCTTCAATGTGAGGGTTATTCCCGACAGGTACAAGTAGGAGCAAAATCCTGCCTTCCCGACTCGCGCTTCTCTAGGCCCCGAATCGCTGTAGTCTTACTGGGGTACACTGGGCACTTTTGGTACGCAGTACTAGTTTCTTCAAATTCGTGCATGGCGGCAGATGCTTACACGCCCTCCTTTCACCTTCTCAGCTCCGTATGATCTCCCGCAAGAGCTGGTCCCGCTGCTCTGCGTCCTATCCTTGGTTGGAGTTTTTCGATCCTTTCGTACCGCTGGAGATGGATTCGACTTCGCCGGGTGCATCTATAGCTAGGAGTACAACCGCGCCTCTGGTTCTCCTGTGCTGCGCGTTTGCCGCTTTCTGGGGCATAGACGGTACCTTTACTCTGGTGCAGACGTTCTCCAACTTCATCTACATATGAAGAACGCTCACACACCTTCTTTCGTCCTCCGTAGGACCTTCTGCGTTAGCCTATCCTCGCGCCCTGCGTTCCGTCACCGAATGGAATTTTTCGAATTGCTTGAAGCAATGGGGACGCGGTTTTCTTGACTAGATAGAGATGCAGGTGCCGGTGGGGTAGAGCGCATCGAGCTTTTGCGTTCCTGCCCTGGGTCTCTGACCACTTTCCTGAGTCCACTTGACAATCTGGTAAGTTGTGCTTCAAGCTGTTTCTCATCTTTTCATGTACTTACTTCCCTTCTAAAGGACGCGCTGCGCAAAGTTCTCAAGTCATGCCTTTAAACACAATTTAGCAACGTGGACTATCATTATAAATCCATAAATACATCATCGACCGGAATAGTACCTCATTCCAGTAGGGCAGAGTGACAGAAGTTGTTCAAGCAAATTTCGTTGTATAGGTTTCCTGTCACGTGGCCACGCGTCTCGGCTCGGCGAGTTATAATTATCTACACCTCCTTATTGAAGTCAAGCTCTACCACCCAGGCTACCACCATTATCTCCCAACCTACTCCCCGCCGCCTTCTCAGTCACCCGCTCCCCCACAGAAAACTACATTCCCATAGCCTTCAACTTCAGTAATAACGCAAACACCGTGCTCCAAGGAAACGCACTGCGTGCATTGGCGTCTATGGGGCCGCCGCCCGCTGCCTTTCCAACTACACATTATTCCCCGACAGACGACAGCCTCATGGTGTTCACAAACAGCGATGCAGATGTTGCTCCCCAAGGAAACGCGCTGCGTGCGTCGAGGTCCACTGGAGCACCCCCCGTCGCCTTCCCAGCTACGCACTACTCCGCGGCAGTTCACAGTCCCAGGGCTTTCAACAACAACAATGCACACATCACGCATCAAGGAAATGAGATGTCTATGGGAAATAATATGCAGATGGCGCCTTTGGTGTCTGAAGCCAGCCACTTCTACCAAGGGCAGCCGCTACCCCAGTTTTTTAATACGCACTCTCCAGTAAGTGCGACTAAGCAATACCTGAGCGCTTCGTTTGCTAATCGCGTCTACTCCATCCCCTCAGCTACTTCAGGGTTCAACTTCCAATGCCTCGCTAGAACAGCTCTTAACGCAGACACGCGCGAGCATGCAGGCAATGGACGCGAGACTGAGAGACCTGCAAGTCTTCACGTACGGGTATTATTGCACATTTTTGGACAGACTCGCGGGTATGGAACTAGACCACGACGCGCTCCAGTCGATGAAGAAGATCGTTGCGGATTTCGATGAATCCGCTCAGTGCTGGCAGATGGCGGGGGGCATGCAGCATGGGATGGGGGGTGGGC
>JASFDH010000544.1:0-22391 GCA_036937195.1 Nidularia pulvinata
GTACCCAGGTTTCTAAATAGACAAATCACATTGCTAGGGTTTCTTGCCAGAAAGTGGGTTTCTCAATAGAATTATCCTTGAACTTGCAATGAGACTTGTTCTTGTCTCTTCATCTGGAGCCCACTGTGAGGGGCTTTTGAATTCCTTACTGCTTCCACATCCTAACACTCTTTCATCTTATGTCCACATTATGGTGCTCTTCTCACCAAATAATCTCTTTTCAACCAATCACCAACTCCCTACCTCTACTCTGTCAAACCTGGCTCAGCATCCACTCCTTCCTTCACTGACTGCATCAATTATGGCTGCTCTTCAACCACCTCCTGGCATTCACAGCCCTATGCTCCAACTGGCTCAATGGACTAATCCTACCAGCAATTCGACCATGAACATAGCTCACACACCAAATACAAACACAGTACATGGTCTGCATATGCCCTCCCATCACCACCACTCCTTGCCCAAATTTGACAGAAAGCCCTGTTCACTCCTGTGCTTTTTCAACAACATTGAACAGCTCACATATCAATTCAACCTTTCAGAACATGAGGCTATTGAGTGGATGCTCTGCTATGTTAGTATGGAGGAGAACAAACTCTGGGGTTTGCTATTCTCAGCTATGAATCAGAACTGGGACAATTTCAAGAGAGATGTTATTAAGTTATACCCCAGTGCAGATGGAGATTGCAAATACTCTGTAACAGACCTAGAAATCCTCAGTGAAAAGCAGGCTCTTGTGCCCATGCACTCTTGACTCCAACTTGGCAAATACCATAGAGATTTTGTTCATATCTCAAACTTCTTGCAGAACAGAAAGAAGCTTTCAAATCAAGAGGTCAGCAAGTACTTCATGGATGGCTTCAACTTGAAATTTAGAGGCAAAGTTTGTTGCCAGCTATGCATGCTGCAGCCATCTCATGTGCTTGATGAGCCATGGCTATTCAGTGATATTAGTGATGCTGCCAACCTCCTCCTTGCTCCAAATTCAGGAGAAGCCCTCTCTATATGCACCTCTGCCACCATACCTGCAGCTTCAACTGTTTCTGTTAAGAAAACAAACTTTGATGCCAGTAATCTTGGGACACTCTTCACATCCAACACATTTGCACAGACTATTGCTGTTAATGTTATGAAGCACATCAATAACTCAGGAACCACTCCTTCAAGTCCAGCTACAGGATATTTGCCCCCCCCATAACACTGATTGCATATTCTGCTCAGACCCTAATCATTTTCACCTCACCTGCCCCAAGGCCACAGACTATATCAACAAAGGGCTATGCAAACAAAATGAAAATCACCAAATTTCACTTCCCAACAGTGCCAAAGTCCTCTCACACACTGCTCCTGGCAAAAATCTGATGGAATGCATTGACAACTGGCACAAAGCTAACAGCACAACATAGAATTCTGTCTCCACAAACATGATGGAGGTCTCAACTCCTGTCATACCTGCACAGTACACCTGGAGTGTTGCCCCATTGGTTTTACAGTGTGCCCAGATTGAAGAAATTATGGATGAAGAAGCAGATAGTCCACAAATGTCCCATCTCATGCAGGCTGAAATCAATGAACTTCCAATCCTCAAGTTCTTGGCCATCACCACTCAACAAAAAATTGATAAAATTTGCTGGAAATCTCTGCCTACTTCAGCAACAAAGGATTACTCAGGTCCTATCACACACAGCAAGGGAAAGGAAAAGGAAGTACCTGCTTCATCTATCATGACACCTGCTGCTCCATCAGACCCACTTCCAGCATCTTCACCTGAATCTATGTTGACACTGCAGTTCAAATATGTCACACCTATAGAAGATATAAATGTTGTCCAATGTGTTGTAGAGAAAGGGCTCAATGGAACAGTTACTCTTTCTACCTGTGAACTCTTAGCAGTTGCCCCAGATGTTTGACAACAACTCAAGGACCAGATCACTGCTAAGCAAGTACCCAGTACTTTGACTACCACCTATCTCCAACACAAACAGTCAGTAAATACTGCAGACACTCTCATTGCCACACTTCCATCACTACAAGAAGATTTTATTGTCACAAACCACATCAAAGATCTTTGCACTGTACCTGCACTAATTGGCAGGAACATTAAAATTAATGCAGTACTTGACAATGGCTCCCAGATGATTGGCCTTTGTTGTGATGTATGGGAAAAGAGTGGTATTCCACTCTGGTCTGATCATATCATGACTATGGAATCTGCAAATCAGACTATGGCTCAGACAATAGGTCTCCTCCCTAATCTCAAAGTTACAATTGGAGGCTGTGAATTCTATTTACAGGTCCAGGTTGTTGAGAATGCCTCCTACAAAATGCTTCTAGGTTGTCCCTTCCTCATGCTTACTCAAGCCAGCTCAAGACATTTCTCGAACAGTGAAACCCAAACACTCAAGCAGTTGTTACCCTACCAACTTGTGCACACACAAAGCCATTACTGGTTAAAACAGTCAAAACTGTTGGGGTGGATTTTTAATTGTTGAGGAGTTGCTGCCAGGAGACAGCACACCTTCTCAGGAATCTATCCACCTCTCAATCTCCCACATTATTGATTCTATTCCCTTGGTTTATTCTATCCCATCTCCTTTTGTGCTCCCAAACCCATCACTACTTCCATCACTATATTATTCATTCCCTTCTCAGTGCTTGGATACCAGTCCCCCTAGTCTCCATCAAATGACTGTTCCACCTTCAATTTCATCTTCAAATCCTTCTCAGTATTTGCTCCTGGTTTCAACCCATCAAGAACACTCAAAACCAATATATTCACATTCCACACCCCATAACAAAACCCCAGTACCTACTTCAGAGATTTGTCACATCTCCTGGACAGACAATGGGGAAATCCAACTGTTTTGCACCTTCAAGTGTTTTGCATACAAAAAGGTGGCTGATTGTACCTGCCCTGTGGCCACCATAGTGAAACGACTCAATATGTCGTCGAAGTGTTGTGACTTCAGCAATTATGATATGTCCTTTTCTGCTCACAGTATAATGTTATAGAAGAAAAAGACAATAAATATGCGATACTAACATGCACATCTCACACTTCCTCCGTGTTTTTCCATCTACACCAACAACACCCTTATCAAAGAACTCGTTGACATCTCAGCTCTTGTCCCGCATGCTTGGTCCTGGTTCATGAATAGGGTCCACATCTTCATTTTCCAAACCTGTTGGCATTGGTGAACTTGTCCGCTGAACTAGAAGCAGCAGTCTGTTTAATAAAGCTTGCAAAAACATGAATGCATTGCGAAATTTACTCGCTTTTTTTCTTGCCTTGACTTTTTCCTTTTTGTTTAGATGCTGACTGGCCGTTGTCAGAGCTGATGTCGACGGTTTCGGCCTGTTTCCGTTTGGATATGGTTTTTTGTGCACGGATGCCAGTAGTGGGAATATGTTGAGGTGGAGGTTGAGATCTTGGTATGGAAGGGACACCTAACGCTGCATTGTGCTGACGACACTCTTCTTCAGCAATAGCATGAGCACAAGCATCATGGTGGGACTTCAGCTGGATTTCGCCAGCATTGTCCTTGTTAGTGATTCGATTGGAAGGTGCACGAGAGCATTTATCTTCTGCCATCAAAATGTCTACGTTTAGTATAGGATTTCTTGAAAGGAAAATATTGTGAATCGAGGCCGTGCAGTGGTAAAATAGTTGAATTTTATTGTATGTCAGGCCTCCTATAGAGGTCTTTATATACTACTATACAAGTATACTACATTGATCTAGACAGCTACAGAGTATAACCACTGAGTCAGCGCTTGCTGAGATGATTACTAGCAATATTAGTAAGCCCAAGATAACCTCTTCAAGGATTCACAGAAAAAAACCATCTGCAGATGTCACTCAAACTTCAAAATCAAGTGGCTTTCAGAAGCCTTTGAGAAGTGAAAAGCCGGGGCTCAGGCCAAACGGCTCAGGCTTTATGAAATTTGAGGCCGGAGCCAGGACATTGCTACTCCTACGACGACATCTCATTCGAAGCACAAATCCAGCTGGTAGATTGGCGCTTGAAGAGAATATGAAGTGAGGTCGCATAACTGATATAGAAGTCGACGAAAGCGCTTGGAGTGGCGGCCCTCTAGCACTTCAGGCAATAAACCCCAGTCCAGATGGCAGATAGGCGCCCGAAGTGAAGAAGCGAGGTCACATGACTAACATTGAACTCGACGAAGGCGCTTGGAGAGACAGCCCTCTGGTACTTCAGGCAATTACCCGATCACACTTACTCATAAACAGGGTAGTAATATTAACTAGTTTAATAAGAACTCCTAAGCGGGAACTCGGGAACATACCGTTATGCAGCATGTTAGTGACGTTAAACGTCGCTGCATAACGCACCACACTGCAATAGGTATGAATATATCTCTATCTGTACATTCAATTAGTATATGAAATTGACTTGAACAGAGCTTCGCAATATTAGAATGTGTTTCTGGTAAATTTAGACCAATGGTAGCTGGATAATGTATGCTTGGAGTTGATAATAATGCTTTAGCCCAATAAAAGGATGAGATGGACGTAGGTAAATTAGTGTAACAAGTTCTCAACGAAGTTACCTTTCCGAATTTAACAAAAGTCACGTTTCCTTTACTTTTTTAATACTTTGGTATGCACAGTAAAATTTGTCGAAATAAAATTTACCATACTTACCGCACAATGAAATTTTCATTATTGGACCCTCAATCGAGGGCACTGTCACGGAAGTAGAAATCACCCGATGTCTGAACTAGATATAGGCCGGCGGAGAAGGGAAGCTTTAGCTCTGCTTCAATAACGTAGATAGATATCCTCCGACATTCATGGACTGCCGTAGAGCGCCAATCAGAGAGAAAATCAGCAAGGAACTGTATTGCTTTTATCATTCATTTGTAGTCCGCTTAACTTAGAACGTTTAGCGAATTATTCAATATAATTATTTAACTCTTTCCCCATATCAGGTGGTTTCAAATTTATCGCTCGAACAATTTCTGTGATTATAGAAACATAATCCTCTACTTGCTCTTGGATGCAGGTTTAAAATGTCCTGAATTAACTCATTCTTGACACTAGGATACTCTACTGGGGGGTCAAGAAGTAGGCGCTACTGACCTTAACGCCGAGATGAAAGATGAGCGTCAAATTTGCGTACCATTATACCACCGCCAACTCAGCATTTCTGATTCTAATTCTTCCGTCGTCGACATAAGTGTGCTTCTGTCGGAAATTGATCTTCTATTCCTGGAAGCTGACATCGATTTCTAATAACAGTATCGTTTATAATCAGCAATCTGAAGGACACACTTTTACTGCCATTAGTTTGGAAGAACGTCAGACAGCGCTTAACTTATCTGCCGAACACTGTTGTGTTCTCTCAATATGGCGAAGATCTCGATCAGCTGGTCTTCATTCGTGCCTTGAATGGGCCAGGTCTAATTTTACCATGGTCAAGAGAATGTTTCTCCGCATGTCATGAAATAATCTGCCGGTGATATTATACTTGAACACAATACTTTGCATATCACCACATATCATTTGTAGTGGAAGCTATCCGCTGCCAGGCTGAGAAAACTGGAGAACATAAAATTCGACATGTTGTCTATACCAGTGGCCTCAATTTCAAAATTTACTGAGAGAAAGTCAACGCCAATATCATGTATATCCATTTTTCAGAATATTAGAGACTGAACCAGTAGAGCCCCATAAATATCGCTCTTTCCCACAAGAATATGGAATTTTGATTCAATACAATACCATCAAGGACCTGAGTACCCTATACAGAATCGAAGGAGCGCATAGAAGAGCTATAGTGCACATTCTAATATGGGCGATGACACAAGCTCCCAGAATGGATCGGTAGAATTTGTATATTAGAACAAAGTTATATAGACCATTTCCTGCAGTTCTTCCTCGTTTCACCATCGAGCCTTTCATTGTCATACACTCGGTATTCATCATTGATTCACTCATACTACATTGAACCTCATACATATGATGAAAAACTTCTCCCTTTCCATCCTTGCAGTACTCTTCCTGAACCATATGTTGGCTCTGAGCATTAGTGCCACCAAGGCCTATAATTCAACCGAGCAGGTGCATAGATTTAATAATTTTCAGACTTCATTTCAGATAACTCATCCATATATTTATCCACTTCACTGATAGCGCCGTACCGCTAATACTTGCGGAGATCCATCTGTTGCCACCACATACTTTGAAGCATTCAATCCTTCAGCCACGGTTCATGGGATCAACACCCAGGCAATATTTGTTGACAGCAGCGCACGCGGAGGCGACTGGGAGATTGGCCCACCAGCATATCGCGCATGGACGTCTCCGGGCCAGCCTAGCACTGTTCCTTTTTATTCCCTCGAAAATCCAACAAATGCAGACATTGCATATCTCCTCTCCACCAATGGTAGCCCTCCTACACTCAGTGGATTTGTCCTTGAGGGAATTTCCGGATATGTTTACTCAACACAAATCTGTGACAGTGTGCCTCTTTATGGAGCTTCCCTGCCTTCTGCTGGTGACCACTGGTATAGCACCAATCTTATTGAGCATGAGCAACTTGTCGGCCTGAAGTGGAGTGATCTTGGGATTGTAGCATATGTTTTGCCGGCAGACGGTATGCATATCGTTGAAAGCCCATCTGTATCAATACTAACACCAGTGTAGATTGTACTTGTAATTCTTGAACAATTTTTCTCCTATTGGAAACCATTGTTTTCTATTTACTGAATTACACATCATTTGGATTTATATTGCCATTGGCTGACATTTAATTCCTCTGCAGTGTTTGATTATTTTTGCTTTTATTAATTTCTTCATTTTGTTCTCTTGTGAATTGCCAAGAACATCCCCTGTCATTCATCCTAAATGAGCCAAATTTTTGATACTGCCCTCAACTCTTTTTTCTTGCCATTTACATGGCCAAAGGTTCATCTATACTATTTACATGTTGGTTCAGTTGTGTTCAACTACAAAGCCAAAACTGATGTTAAGCACATGATTGGTTGGAATGTGATTGTAGTCTAACAGCATATATTTAACATGTGTTCAAACATATCCTCAGCTTGTACATCAGAGCATACCTTCTAATGCCTGTTGGCTCTAAAAGACAGAACATATACTACTGCAACAGTAGTTTGCTTACAGTACATATGTGATCTGTCACAGGGTCTAGGATTCAATGTGAGGGCAAGCCTTAGTTTTTGACTTGGCTTCAGTAATGATTTCCTATATTATTAGATAGTTGCAATGATACAGAGGAGCTGCTCAATTGTATTCACAAAGGAACTATTGGAAAGAAAGAATAGACTAATAAAATGATGATTGAAGTAGAATTTGAAGGAGAATATGAACTGGAAGGAAGGCATAGAATGTAGAATTAGGAACTCAACAGAGAATTATATGTTCAAGAGTTAAAGGTACAACCTAAAATGACTTGAGTATCAGATGGTAGCTTTCCTAAAAGGCAATGTACCATAATTTACGTCAACAAATAAGACATAGGAAATGATTCCTTTATCAACCCACCTGGAGCTGAGCAACATATCCAATTCATCTTCAATCTTAGTGAACCAGTGGTCTCCAATCAACAGTTGTATGAGCCCAAAAAGTGGCATGCTGCTACATACTTGTGTTGAGTATACATATCCTAGAATTGATGTGAGGTACCCACTGACAATGTGAGGGCTTCTGGTTATGGAGAGCTCACAGCTCCAGTCTGGTACTGTTGGGTTATTAAGCTTATATGGAGGGATGGTGAAGTCCTGTGGATTTTTCCATGTGCACAAATTTTCTCCTTGCATTTGCCAGTCAGAGCTGTCCATGGCATCTTGGTCAATAAAGGCAGCTCATCTTTTTTTTTAATCAAAATTATCCAGGGATCGGGGCCCCATCCACTCTTTTTTTATTTATATATAGATGTATCCTTGTACTTTATTTCAGTTTGAAAGTCTAAACTGTGGGCATGTTCACTCATTCTCAACCAGTTGCATGCCTGGCACAATATCTCTGCACCTTTTGTTCAAGGTTGAGTATCTTCATCCAGAACAATAGTTGGTGAGTCAGAAGATCAACCATCCTTTTGTGGACAATGTCAGTAAAATATCCTTGCTGAAGATGCTCACCCTGGTATCAACAAGCATATGAGAGGGCAACAGAGATGGAGTTCTTGACTTGTTTCTGCTGGTCCAACACATCCTTGTTGAACAGGAACAATGTATCAAGTTTGCAGATGTTGAACTGCAGCATACCTCCATCATTTCAAGGCAACTGTTGGCTAAGACCTCACTCTGCTGAGTCATTTTGTGCTGGAAGTCCCCAGATTGAAGTTTATCAAACAGATAGTTTGGAAATGATGCTTGGAAAGGAGAGACTAGTCCATATACATCCTCTTGCACATGTAATATCAACTGCAGTGGCTGTAATGAAAAGCAAACTTGCTCTTTGGTGAAAATTAAAAGTAACACCAGTGGATAGGTGAGTACATACAACTTTTATAAGATGAGTTTTTGAGTTTTTTGGAAGAGGAAGGCTTACAGTGATGGGAAATAGCTAAAGTTGGAGAATGAAGATTCAGTGACAGGGTATGGAGGAGATGGGAGTGTTGTGGCAGAAACATCATACAGTGTGCTCTTGCTAAAGTCCTTGGCAGGTTTGGCTCTCCAGCATGCCTAGATGCAGCCATATGACTGAGTGATCAGTGATCAGAAGGGGGGAAAGAATGTACATCAACATGATAGTGGAGCAAAAACAAGATTGACCAACTCCCTTTTTCATTGAAAACATTGATTAATAACAGAGCAGGTTCATTCAGGAGGCATGTAGCAAGCTATACAGAGTATTTTGGGGATATCCCCAGTCTGTAATTAGGCCAAGTGTCAGTCTTCCTGAAGCCAGAAGGCAGGATTGCACAATTTATTAGGCACCATAACTCAGAAGCAAGAATTTAGCCACCATAACTTGGAAGCAAGAATTTAGCCACCATAATTCGGAAGCATAACTGTAGTCTAGTTATTAGTAGTAAAAAGTAGTTATTCAGCATAAAACTCATAACTCAATAACTAAATCTTACTAAAGTAGTGATACTTTACATAACTATAGTATAGTTATTGGGAGTGAAAAGTAGTTATTCAGCATAAAACTCATAACTCAATAACCAAATCTTACTAAAATAGTATTACCTTACATAACTGTAGTCTAGTTATTGGGAGTAAAAAGTAGTTATTCAGCATAGAACTAGATATTCCTGCAATAATTCAATAACTAAATCTTAATAAAGTTGTGTCACCTCTGGATAGGCAGCAATCAGTTCCTTTGCACATACCACTGTCCTCAGCATGAGTAGAAAATCATTCACCTCCTGCTCTTCAAGGTGCTTTTTGTCAATATCTGCAGAAAGAATGCTCATGTATAATACATCAAGTTTGTCATACTGTTTGGTCGACCCAGAGACTGTTCTGAGCACTGTCTGCAAGCAAGTAGTTAAGTTCATGCCAGTATGGCCTGGATGAATATATTGTAGGCACTTTCTCTGAGGCCAATTGCAAGCAGTGTAGCATGCTCACCTAAATTTTGTTATTCAATGTGATATTTATGATAGAGCTCAAGTATACTTTTCCTCCATTAGATATTGACAGATTTATCAACTCCAGAAGCACATCTAGAGATAATGTGGCAAAGTTTGGTTCTGTCCAGTTCAGCCAAGATTTTAACTGGACCCTGAACTGGACTTTTGGTCTGGTTCAGGAAAAATTGCTGAACTCTGAACAGGACCATCTGCTCAGGTTCAGAAAGGTTCAGGTTTATAATGGAATTTTTTAATGCAAAAAGGAATTCATTTATATGAGACAATATATGTAGGAATCAATGTATTGGGAGAGTGGGGAAAGCTTACAACAAATCTAACATCAAAATCCTTTGTCAGAATCAAGATCTAATGCAGCAATCAAAGTTTCAACATGCTCTGCTGCTTGGTGAATGGCAGACATATAATCAATTTGATAAGCAACTGAACTTCCGGTCCCATTCAGGGACATTTGATTTCAAACTGAAAGATCACAACCAAACTTGCACAACACTATCTAGAGCTACACTTTTATTTGATAGGAATTTATGGTCCATAAAAGAAGAAAAGAGAATAATCCCACTACCTAAAATAAATAGCTGACATCAGAAAGTAAAAAAATACAACTACCAGATTCAACATTTGATTTCCACCAGAGCAGCCAGAGGTTACTGCTGAGTGGTCACTGGTTCTGCAAGAAAGTCTATTTCTTGGTGAGAGTTGTCTAATATACAGGTATCCATGACATAGTCTATGAGCATACCAGGAGTAGGGCCAATCACCCACTCCACTGCTACACTTTTTTCCATCAGCTTTCCCTTGTGCAAAGGTGTCCTATTATTTGACCCAGGCCTCTGATACAAGTCCTTATCACAGAGAAATCTCAGCCTAGTATACTTCCTATCAAGACAGTCCAGCTTAGCCTGACAGGGCTGAGGTTGAAACAGACATTGATCTCAGGGATGACAACCAATTTGGTACAGCCAGGACAGCCAATCTGGTACAGCCAGGACAGCCAACATCTAATTGCACCAAAAGGCTGTACAATGCCCGGTGAAAGTGGAGGCAATGCAACTCCCTGTGCAACCTGACCCAGAGCAGAAAACTGGGAATAGGCTGACTAATTGACACATTTCTATGCTGGAGGCATGAGCAGGAAAAGTTACTGCAGTATGTAGAGTGGTTGTATTGACAAGGCTATAGAGGAATCTATTCTCTAGCACCAAATTCAGGGCCTCATCCTTCAAAGTGCCAAATGCCTAGATGAATAATATTGGGGCACAGTTTTGAGCATCACCTTTAATAAGCACAATGAATATGCTCATGATTTTTGTGAGAATACCCTTGCCACCTCCGGTCATAGAGGACAGTGTTGGAATTACATCTGGCACATTCTCGAAGAGGTTATCACAGGCTTAGTAATATTGTTAGTAATTATCTTAGTGATCATTGACTCAGTATGCAGATTCTGTAGTTTACTGGAATACAGTAGAATACTTGTATAGTAGTATATAAGGACCTCTGGAGGAGGTCTAACCTACAATCAAGTTCACCTATCTTACCTCTGCGTGACCTCGATTCACAACAGACAGTGTGGGCTTGAATAGCACAAAAGCTTCATGGCTAAGAGGAGAGTCATGACTTTAGAGAGTTTACTGAGACATCTGAAAGAACAGAAACCGCACTATACCCTAGCATTTTATACACAAAGAAGCCACCTAATCTTGCATGTAGACATACTAAATTTTCCTCTGATTGCATCATATACAAAAACAGGACAATAGGAGAGAACTGGATCGAAGCTCACATACTCGTATTCCACTAATATCAAGCATATGTCAATTCCGATGAATTTTTGAAGGACTCTTTTGTCGTTTAGGGGCTTTCTAAGCAGTATAATGATTAGAATCTGTCGGACGACAGAAAGACATGGGAATAGAATAGAACAGGATCAGCGCTGGCAGTCTTGTATTCTATGAATATTTGGTCATTGATGATTCTCGTGATTTACCTAGTTAAGGTCTCTTTCGCTGATTGATAGGATCGAAGTTGTCAGACTCATATTCCACCAATATCAGGCATGTTGACAGATCCAGACGACCTGGCTGCTCTGGTGATGTTCCTGATTCGGACGATGAAGTAGAGTATAGTGGTGTCGATTGGAGTCTATAGTACATAAATTAAGTATGTATGCAATCAAGAGTAAATATGTGAACTCTCATCTACCAAAAGCCGCGGCCTGAGCCTGAGCCGGTCTGAAGCTGGCCGAAGCCTGCCTCAACGGCTCAGGTTTCAATTTTCTGAAGCCTTGAATTACAAGGCAATTTCAAGTTTGTGGTGCTCTCAAGGGGTGGACGCCAGAAAATCCTGAAACATCGACTCTCCCTTCATGGTCAGCTCAAGGTCCTTTTCAAGTCGCCTACATCAGGAAGGGATCGTTTGCTGAGATGATGGAACCTATCATTTTAAGTTCAAGTACATTTTTTGTCCTGCTCTCTTCAGACTCATTCAGCTCCCATACAGGCTACAAAATGGACCACCACAACTTTATCTTTCTGAAAACAATTGCCATTGCAATTGACTTTGGTTAAGCTTCTTGGAAGCAAGCGAACCCCCATACCTGCTATGTCCACAAACTCGTCTCTCATGAGACATGAGAAGCCGTGTTAGAACCCATATTCGAAGAGCACTTGGCGGGAAACCAGAGAACAATATATTATTTCTTTCATCTGCTTGCGTTTTTTCTTATTCATTGTGTCAGATCGGAGTGGAACCATGTGGTTGGTGTGAATATGCAGGATGCAAAACTCAATTGGTCCAGCTGTCATTGGAGTCCGCAACCATGACCTCAGATTGCAAATATCACTAAGTGCAAATGAGCTACAAGAAAGCTGCGACTTTTTCAGAAACTGCGCAGCTATCGTGAATACATGATATTGAGGTGGTTTCCTTCATACCATGTGCCCTCTATATAACTAGCTTATCTATGCACTCATACACAGTTCTGTGCAAAATTTCAAAATTCTTGCGCAATTCTCAAGTGCATGCGAAAATTTCTGTGCAAAACCGCGCAACAGTTGTGCAACTTGCTCATGCACTCATCGGTCTATGCAAAAGGACTGTGCCCCATCGACCAATGTTATCAGCTACTTCACCATCACATTTTACCATCGTGAAAATTTCACAAAAATGCATTACTTCCCCTCTGGTTGAGAGAAATAGCTACTAGAAATCCTTAAGAAAGATACATAAAGAAGCACAGCCACTTTTATATAATTGTGTAAATCTACTACTTTCTTGGTAATTCAGACATTATTGAGTGGATAAAATGATGACTACAGCCATACTTCTCAATTAGTTACTCTTTGTACACGTAAGATTTCTCGGACCCATGCACAAATGAATTCCATAACTATATGGACACACAACCCTCGTTTCATGGACCTGCCACAGCTTTTTTCCTGAGTCCCTTTGTAGGTATATTTGGATTGTGGCACGGCATCTGAATACCACACACGGAGGACATTACTTGGGTGTATCAAATTGGAACTCTGCATCAAATTTTTTGCTGCTGCGAATTGGAACATTAGCTTAACTGCCCTTTGTGAAGACAATTGCTGAACGGCTGGGTGCTTCATTATAATTTGGAAATATTGAAGTCGAGTTGACTTCTACTCCGTATCCCCAGCTGCAGCATATATATCCTGCACAGCGCGCTGGGAAGGTAAGTCAGCCATGACAGGCCTGAGACGATGAAGGGGCTAATATAGAATACAGATTGACAAGACATGGGGCGCTTGATACGTGAAAAATGATACTAGTAGGCTGGTGATTTGTTAATTGGAGCCTGCCGATCTGCCAATCACTGATAATTCTTATTGGCCCCGGATTAAAATACACATCCTTATAACCCAAACTTTCCATCATCTGCCCACTAGGCTCCTTTTCGCCAGTCCTAGCGCTATGTCGGCTCAGCCAGAGACAATGTTCACACCTGCTTACATCAAAGGGCTTTCGGGGGTACAAATCACAAAGTATTGGCTAGGTAAAGTGACCAATCCTGCCTAAACCAACTCTGACATACATCCTCAATCCAGTGTCGTCAGTCACGATTATCATTTTTGATTACTGTGAGATCAATTAAGGTTTTACCTACAAGAAACTCCAGCTAATGATATGCCAGTGAACACGTTCCACCAGGAAGTACGTCGCTTGTGAATACCCATTGCACACGATTCATGACTGTGGGAACAGGTGGAATTAATATGGGTAATTTCTATCTTCATACCAGCCTACATTTCCATAATGTTATAGACTCATAATATATGTAGAAAAGTCGCTGGTCATGGATGAAGATTTTATTTCTCATTGTAAGCGACACAAATCCATCGAGCTTCGAGCCAGTACTTACGTGTAATGGGTCAGAATCGCTATTATCTTATCGGTGCAGCGATGTGAATAGTCATATTAAATTCTCTATCTGACCTGGCTGATATTTTTTTAGAGTGATAAACGGTAGTAGTATTCCTTTCATATGGTGGTAGAAGACTTAACCGAGGAAAATCCAAATAGAATACTTCAGTTCTCACCTACCGAAATCAGTAAGTTCGACGTCTGAAATTAATTAGTCTCTGACCCAGCTTCTATGCAGTTGTAAATATTCAAAATAGTCTCCAATCTACACGAGGAAAACTGACATGACTCTGCTCTATTTCCCACAGCTGTAAGCATGACGATGAACCTTTCCTCTTCTGTAATCTGTATACTGACAAAGGCTAGGTTTTGAAAAAAAGAAATTAGAAGTATGGGTTCCCTTGGCCTCCTTTGCGCTTTCTGCAGGTCGTCTCTATCCACTTAGGTGACTGGCAGAATAATAAGTGCTTACTTTGCCTTCAGGAATACTGCAAATCCGGATATATGCACTCTATTTCTCGAGTAAAAAGATTCTCGGAATAATTATAACTGGATTCTTGCTCTGCTCTGCAATCTTGGCTCGAGAGGCAATAAAAGATGGAGCAGGTAGTATAGGTACAAAAACCAACAACTTATTCCAGTAAAGATCTATTAAAAAAGTTATAAAGCGTCTACAATATCAATTCCCAGAGGGAATGTTTGTGACTCCATGGCCCCGGTGAACGATTATTACAAGTTATGGATACCACCCCTGTCATTTGACAGCCTACTCTGCTTTTTAGCAGTGCTTCGAGGTTTTCGGTCATTCAGGGACAAAAATTCTCCTCTATTTTTGGGCAGAAGCCTCTTGGATATCTTGATTCGTGATTCTGTCTTTTATTTTCTTGTGTACGGTTCCAATTTTTTACACCAAAGGCTGGACTGACCTTTTTCTTATTTAAATGTAGAATTTCGCTGAGTTATATCGCTTGCATCGTTGTGTGGTTCAAGAAGCCGGGAGTAAGTCTTGTATATCCTTGACCGACATAAGAAGCTGACATTTCTCACAGGATGTTTCCGTAGAGGCTCCTGCTTCGTTCTCTATTGTGATGGCAAGCATCTTAAGTAACCGTATGGTTCTAGCTATCCGCCAGGACGGTTCGGTATCGTCCTCTAATACTGACGTGGAAAATAAACCGATCTCTGCTCTTAACTTTAATCCACCTGCAGCTGGCACAGAGATAGAAAGTGATGAAATAGAGATAACATAGTCAGCCTTTAGCTAACAGGCAAATTTTGATATCATAAAGGCATTCAAGTGCAAACTGTCCTAAATACTGGCAAAAAAGACAAAGCAGCCCCTCTCTAGGGAGTAACTAGAAAGTGCTGTGATGTGTATTCATAGTGCGTGCAAGATGTGTGCACATTTTCATGCCCTGCACACACCACGCACACACAGTTATACCTTTGAGATCAATTTTTATTAGTTGGGCATCATGGCTCTGACACTAGCATTGGCATTTGTCCCAGGCCTGAATTTGAATCACATAACCACTAGGCCCCGTACCGTGAGTCGCAAGTTCTTCATGGGCTCTGAACCGCTGATACAAATAGCTGCAAAGCTTGGAAGCATTGCCTTCTGCTTGTCTGGAGCAGCTCCAGCTGTCGCTCAGGTTATTTCTGCCAATTGTGGCATAACTGGAGGTACTACAGGATTTTGCGGAAACTGGATCAATACTTTCTGCGGATATTTTAACGGGAATAATCAGGTACAGATTGCCATTTTTAAAGAAAGAGGAAGTATCCTAATCATCTCTTCCAGATCCTTTCTTCAGCCAACTTTGGTTCCTGTTTCAACGAGGATGGATTCAGATGTGCGTTCTTTGAAGAAAATACAAACAAAGAGTAATGTGAATACACTTTTTCTTCAGGTGACTTCACGGTCCTTAATACAGAAACCACAAGCGACCATCCAAACACAACTTCGTGCACGGAGGTGTATTTTGTAATCACTGAACGACTTAACTGTCCACAGGTGATTCACCACGTATAACCTCAGCGTGCAGCCGGACTGACGAATAATGACAGGGAGGTATTGGAAGCATCAGTGGATCAGGGTTGATCTATACCGTCGATGCCAACGCCGGGGCATGCACAGAGTTCGTCAGATGTGGCTCTTAGTTTCAGTGGGAATAGGGCCATAGTCGCTAGAAAGCTTAGGAAAAAAATTAAAGCGTGTGCGTGTTTCCCTGATTCAACCCTTTCCTGTGGGGTTGTGTACGAGAGCGACTTGTTAAATATCAAACCTTTGAGGAAAACGAGTGGTTAAATTCCTCAATTCCGTCAAAGAGCCAAGATAATTAACCATCTTGAACCTCTATCACTAATAAAACATCCCTACTTGATTCCCCGCCTAAAGTTTTTTCAAAAGCAATGAGGTTGAGTGTTTGTCATCATGGGGGCTAGTCTCTAGAATTCTCGTCCTCTTTGTGGGCTGCTCTCTCTCTTCTTGCTTTCTGTCTTGTGTCCCCAACATTGAAGATCTCAGTTGCCAACCTATTCCTTATTCATCTGTCTCAGAACTGGATCGGTCCTATGACAATGATAAAGCCTTTACGTCCCATTTACTCCATTGTCTGAGCAATGGGTAAATCTGCTAAACCTGCTTCGCAGAAGCCTTATTATGACAATAGCCTTGGTCTATATTGTCTCAGGAAGTGATTTTTCGCTCTCCTATAGGCAAGCTTGTGCTGGTATATTTTCACCCTTTAAAGTTGCAGGATCCGAGAGGAGCTTTCTTAGAATTTCCTGTGCTAGACATGAAATGTTTGCCACTTATTTGGTAAAAGGAATTGATGGTGAATTGGATAGAACATCTTCTGATGACTCAACTTCCCAGGAATATATTTCATGTGCCAAGCTAAGAAGTAATTTGTGGTAAGAATATGTCTTGCATAATTCAAAAAGGTGAAAAATATACTTTTATTTTTCAACATTCTGTATAATTTCCCCAAAGTGAATCCATACTGCTGTCTAGTTTGACAGTTGCAGTGCTTCAAGCCTCAACTGCAGGTCTGTTGGACTGAATTGCTTCCCCACCATCTTCATGATACAAAATGTTGCCATCACCTATCAAACCACAACAGCAGTTGATTGAGTACAATGAGTCAGGAAGAGATGCCACAGTGATACATGGAGAGGATTCTTCAGTAAGAAAAACTTTGTCATCACAAGCAGGAGATTGAATCTGTAGGCTTCAGTTATTAAGTGCAGGATGCAGGGCCCATAACCTGTAAGAAACTAGATACGAGATCTCAGTCTTCAGAAGCCAAAAGACCGAGTTAATTAGTTACCGAGATATGAGATCTAGGAGTACAAAGACATTATAAGTACATGAAGTCAATAATAAGTATCGAAGCTTACCTCAGTCTTTAGAAGCCAAAAGACTGAGGTAATGAAGACCAGAAAGAGTGCTATTTAACTGAAAGTATCTGTAGTAAACTACAAGGAGTTATAAGATGAAGTAACTACAATAGAGTAAGTGAATGAAAGCATATGGATTTGTGCTTCGGGCAGTGTAGCACAAATACCTAGAACTACCAAGAAATTTAAGTCAAAAATGAATAGCCATGAATAATATATACAGAAGTACAGCAATATATAATACAGAAGAATGAACGATACTTAATACATAGTGCGCGGGCACAAATATTGGGATTGAGATTAGGCGAGGAAACACGACTTGATGGGGGCGCGTCGCGTTTGGGATGTCACGGGGTTTGCTTATTCCAACAGTCCAGACCCAGGAATTCAGATTTTTTGGAGGAAATTCAACCGCAGAGAAAGATATACTCGAAGTAAATGATATTTAGAAATCCACTTTCCTTGAAGAACCCCCATATACCTGACTAGTCAACAGAAAAACTGCATATGTTTTGAATTTGGCATTGGATCTAAGGCTGGTGGCTTGGTCGAGTACTACACTCCTCTGTTTTTCACCCCTTGCCTCAAGAATCGAGATGATAGTCCATACCTGTGATGAATTGCGAAAACGTAGCCATGTGCTAGCTTCATGGCATCTCGAAGTTCCTTGTTCGTCCACAGTCTACCTTAAACGATCGTTGGACATATAAGAATGCTTTTACTTGTGGCATCAGTAAGTAGCATGACTGGATGCTAAAAGTTCTACATGTGCAGGTCATAGAGTCAGTGAGCGGAAAGGCCAAATCATGAGTCCTCAATAATGCATTCAGTGTAACCTACGGCCATGAACAGTACTTTCAAAATCAGAATTCGGAACAAGTAACATTAAGCATATTTCATATTTGCGAAAGGAATAATACTTACCAGACAGCATATAGAGGTACAACTGACGACAGCAGCAGGACAATAATACAGTACAGGACTGGAAGGTGATAGTCAATCTGTTCACCAGAGCCCCATGTCATCCACCGCAATCAAATGGTCAAAACACCGCATTTCGCTGATCACATTGGCGAATTGTGACGAACGATTGAAGTTGAAAGCAGGATGTGATTGGTGACCGTTCACTTCTCTTAAATCTTGTTTCAGTATGGTTATGAATGGGCAGGAGAAATAGAAAGTTAAGAGTAGTTGCAAAAGGGTATGTAGTGTTCCCTGTTCAAACGTTCTATGCGACAAACGATTTATGTAACCTCGTGCACGTGAGAAGGCGCTTAGAAACAAACCCGATTCCGGACTCTCATGGCATCTCCCAGAGACCCGCGCTTTTCCGTTGGCAATTGCTTTATATCCTTTCCTATGCCTTGAACATATTAATAAGCACTTGGTGTACAATAGCGAGCCGCAGGGGATTGTCGTATTCGTAAGTCCTTGCCTCTTACACTCTTCCAGAATCGGAGCTGAAGATCTTTCCCTCCAGGAGCTCGTCGATTGGACACTGGGAGGGCCTTGTGTTGTATCTTCGTTGATTCGGACTTCACAGCGTTTCTGGTATACAGCCGTCCCACCGACAGATATCCGTGGTTGACGAAAGGTTGAACGTAGAGAACGCGATGACAGGAGCTCGGTGCTATGCTAGCGAAGTTGACAATAGCCTTATACCTAAAGATATGTACCAGGAGTATAGTGACGAGCGTAAGGCCGTCGACTTAGTGAGTTTTTATGTTGCGAAGCAGTCGTTATTTCGGAACTGATGGTTCTTCTGCATTTAAACCATTTGCCAGGGAGGTGATAGCGACGAAGAGGGAGCAGCGTATGCTGGGGATTGAGAACTGAGGGTTGACGATATCTCAGCTACATTATGAGAGCCCTAAACCCAGGGGGAGCACATACACGCAGATAGATCTAGGAGAGCGCCACATCGTCGATGTAGTGAACTAGTGTTTGGTCGGCCGTCGCAGAATTGGTGATGACATGGAGCGGTCTTTTCTGTTTTGATGCCTTCGTGGAATCGGCGCTAATGGTACTTCTGCAGCCGAATATCTGTCCAAGGGAACTATCATAGCGAGAGGATGAGGCGTACAGCGAGCATCGAGGCGCGGAGGCGCTGAGCTCGACGATAACTCAATGATATTATTGTAAACCCTGGAAGGAGCTTAGATATTGGTTGGGAAATGTTCTGATTTGCTTTTACAGGACACCGCTGATGTTGGCACACTCAGTACAACCTTTTATTCGCTGCTCACAGCACTAAGCGATAGAAGTATGACGATCTTAAGTGTTGGCGATAGCTTTGTTCTTCTACGAGGTGCCTAAGAAGACGAGTCCATGATACATGCAGTGTGCGCATACGACACAGCACCACTACATTAGTTACTGGTATTATTCCATGATTCAACACAATAATATGACCACTCACCCATGCGACGTCCTCAGTGGCCTTCCTTGCATTGGCGTGCTAGCACCTCAATGCCTCGAATATTATCTCTCGATACTTTTCCTCTACTTGGTTTACATCTGCTCCAGCTTCGACAAGCAGTCGAATGATCTCCGCACTCTTTACGCCTACGTGTGCAGCAGCCTGCAACGCGCTTCCAAACTCTCCTCCTCTTGCTTTGACGTCAGCACCGTTTTCCAGAAGTGCCTTCACAACGCGCACATCAGATCGCGGACTCGCAGCCGCAGCTTGTAGAGCAGTCCCATAATATCCCCCACGAGCATTAACATCTGCCCCCCGCGCTATGAACAATTGCACCATTTCCGCTTCCAGTCCAAGGTCATCCAGCAGCCATGCGCTCGCTGCAGCCTGCAAAGGGAATCCGTAATGCCCACCCGCCGCGTTGACATCTGCACCGTGCTCGAGCAGCAGCCCGGAGAAAAGGTCTCTCATCTTCTTCGCTGGATGATTTCCATGGGCGGCAGCGGCAGACAGGGCACATCCATAATATCCCACACCCGCTGTGTTTACGTCCGCGCCGTGGTCCAGAAGCAGCTGAACCACTTCGCGACTGGAGTTGTCCGCTGCCAATGACCCCTGCAGTGGCGTACCCCAGTACCCACCTGCCGCATTGACGTCCGCGCCCTGTTCAAGCAAGTACCGCACCGTATTAATGTCGGGCATGTTGGCTGCAACCGCAGCCTGCAGCGCATTTCCATAGTGCCCGCCGTATGCGTTTACATCCGCACCATGTTCAACGAGGAGGCGTACTACTTCTTCTGAGCGCTCGTTATGGTTTCCGGCTGATGCCGCTTGTAGTGCGTGTCCATAGTACCCACCTTCTATGTGTACGTCTGCGCCATGTTGGAGGAGTTCTTGACAGATCAACGACATGCCACCTTGCGCCGCCACCTGTAGTGCCGTACAATAGCTCCCGCCTTCTGCGCGGACATTCACATCTGCGCCCTTCGCGATGAGAAATCGAACCAGCCGGAGCGTACCACTGTTGCAAGCCATCTGGAGTGGAGTGCGGAGTGTCTTGCCACTGCTGTTATAATCGCTGTAGGTGCCGTCCGTCGCATTAATGTCAGCTCCACAGTTCAGCAACATCTGGATAACATCCTCCGAAGTCTCAGAGTCCCGCCCCGCCGCTGCCATGAGGGCTGTCCCATGGCCTTCTGACAGTGCATTCACATTTGCCCCATGGTCGAGCAGGAGCTGCAAGAGGAGTTTATCATCGGCAGCGAGATGGATTGCTGGGCCATTTGGACCCCCGGGTGCATTGACATCTGCGCCCCGCTCGAGCAGCACACGCGCTACTCGCTCAAAATGCCAGGTGCACGCTGTCTGTAGCGCTGTGCCGAACCGCCATGGTTCGCACCCGTTAACGTCGGCACCATATTCGTCGATCAGTAGGCGCACGATGCGCGGGTTGCCATTGCGGCAGGCAGCCTGTAAAGGGCAGCCGTTTTTTGTGTGTAATTTTCCAGCTGCATTGATGTTTGCCCCTTTGGCGAGCAGTGAACGGATAAGACGTTCATTGGCCTCAGACGCAGCCATGATTAATGCTTCATCCAGGTCTTCTTGTGCCTCTAGGGTTTCAGTGTCGTCATTCAGTCGCCTATGTGAGTCCCCCCTATCACAATCGCATTCCATCAACTCTGCGGCTGGCCCCACTCCGCCAACCCATAAATGGCGCCGTATAATGCCATGCCTGTACTCCTTTCTTTTTAAAAAGTGGCTCATCGAGGGTTCCCGAGCCGGTTTTTTGCCACGTTCCATGCATCTCCGATTTCGCAAGCAGATGTATAAATGGAACTCCCTTCTTTCCCTCATCATCAAACCCGCGTGGATCTTTCATCGATCTGCCAATGACGATTACTGGACTACCCATGCGGCCCTTAAAGTGACACTCGGCGTTGAAGTCCAGCGTCGGACATGACAAACTCACTTCAGAGTCACAGAATGACGGATCGGCCCGATTCCGCCTTGGAAGGCTGAATTGCTTCACTTCGAGCATCCGCGCACACACCAGGTGCCCCCTCGCTGTCGACGTATCTTTGATCGCAATGTCGAACTTGCGGCAGTAATAGTCAGCAAAAACTAATTCTGACGCATTGCGCGTGACGCCGTCAATGGTGTACATGGGCGGGGCATTAGGCATGAAGGTTGGCAGGATCGGAAGCAAGCCTGATTTTGGGTTCACGGGGATGTCGTACCCAATAGTCAGCCACGCCGGGATGGGAGTCTTGGAAATCAGCTCAAAGATGAGCTCCTCTAGAGGCCGCTTGTAGGAGATGGCTACGGATACACCGAGGTAGTGCATCATGCTGAAGACGAGATCCTGGGGCTTCGTTGATGTACGAAGCCACATGCTACGCCATGCGGCAATATGCAGACCTTCGGGTGCATCTATATCATAAAGACTGCGTGTGGAAGAGTAGTCGTCGTCGTCGTCGTCAGAGCGATCCTGTTCTTCATCTGAGCCATAGTCTTGCTAGTGATGTGCTAGGCCCGGCCTGAAGCCTGAAGCCGGCCGAAGCCGGGCCTGATTTTGCCGGGCCTGACTGAGC
>JASFDH010000545.1:0-22369 GCA_036937195.1 Nidularia pulvinata
ATGCACAGCACCCCGAACAAAACCGTCTCTCGCGAACCTGAACCTCCCCTCCGCCTCCACCTCCACCTCCTCAACACCATCGTACACGTCCCAAGATGCCGCCTCCCCCCCCTCCTCCACCTCCACTGCAACAACAGACAAATTCGTCTCCCGCGTCTCGCACTTCCCCCTCGTCACTTCCGCGCTGCGGGCCTACGAACAGGGCAAAGCCTCTTCCCGTGTCGTCAAGGTCCTTTCCCCCTTCACCCCCAGTGTAAACCATAAAGCTGATTAACATGTGATTTTGATTGGTATGTAGTACGGCGCACAGATGGTCGAGTCGAGCGTTAAAGCCGTGTCGCGCCCTGTCATTGACCGCTTACCCGTGCAGGAGCTAGACGATTTTGCATGCAGACAGTTAGATAGGGTGTGTTGCCCTTCTCCCCTTCCCTTCCCTTCTCCATTTTCATTTTGTTTGCAATCTGTGTTTTCCGCTCGTCGCGGTATTCTATTTCTGTATCCTTGTTGTTTTTACTTTTACTTTTTGAAGGGGGTGTTCAGTTTACCCTTTCCCCCCGTGCTCGTTCGCTCCTCGAGGGTTGTTTTTGCCTCCGCCCTCCGGCGTCGGCGATCAGACATGTGAAAACATGGAGGCCGGCGGACAGGCTATGTCATTTTGTATGCTGGGCGCGCTGCAAATCCCGCCGTCCGTCCTCGTAAACACTGTCATTTTCATTTTTTCATTCTTCACTTTCCCATGTTCCATTCCCATTCCCATTCCCGCTCCCTGCGCTCTTCCTCTTATTCGCACCCCTATTACCATTTCCGCTCCTTTCCTTCTTCATTCCCCTCCCGTTCTCATTCTCTTCTCTTCCTATCGCGCCATGTGTTAACCCATCTTCATCGCAGTTCGACAAATACCGCCGCCCAACCACCACCACAGCCTCATCCACCACGGCGGACTCGCCCACCGCCACCTCGCCCTCCACATCTACCGCCCTCCCTGACGACAGGGACAGAAAATCGAAATCAACGTGGTCTAGAGAAAGGGATGTTAGTATGTCTAGAGATGGGGAGGACGAGAGAGCGGATGAAAGGAATGGGAAGGGCAGAGAACGGGAGAGAGAGAGGGAGCGAAATGAGTGGGGGAGCAGTAGTGTGCCTAGTTGGCTCGAAGGTCCGTTTCCCTTTTCTCCTTCTTCCCCCTCCACTCATCATGCATAACAGGCCAAGCCCTCGCCCGGGAGCAAAACCAAACTGCCTCTTCCTCCGACGCGGGGGGCCAAGATCGAGAAGAGCAGCAGGTGGCAACGCGCAGCCGGTGGCAGGCGGTGCTCCTCGAGGCGGGCGGGCTGAGCGCCGCGCTGAGCGAGGAGAATATGAAGCGGCTGAAGTATTGTTTGCAGTGGCTGCAGGTGGGTGGTTTCTTGCTTCTCTGATCTGGGGTTTTCTTCTTTCTTCTACTCTGCTGCTTTTTTCGCTTTCGACCTACTCAATACGCGTTTGGTTTTCCTTTCCCTTTCGCCCCACCTGATGCGCGTATCGTTCCTCCTGTTGAGCCTCTGAACCGTTGTCTTTGCTTCACTGCCGCCGCATTTCCTTTTACATTTCCATCAACCACTATTCCCCCTTCCCTTGCGCATTTTCCCCTATCATAGAACCACACTCTGCCCTCCAGTTCTTACGTCATTCGTTCAGTCCCGCGCATTTTACTCCCCTCCCCAGAGTTTTGTTCCTCTCAAGGAGGCGTGCATAATCCTGTGGTGTTCTATTCCTTCCTGCCGTCTCCTGCTGACGTGCTTCTCGTTACCCGCGTCATGCTCCGATTCTTCTTCACCGTTGCCTCCACTCCTACCGTTTTGTTTCTCATAAATGTCTCACTAACTCCCCTCCCCTCTAGTACGCAACCGCCCACATTGATGCCCAAATCCTCCTCCTCCGTGATTTCACCGCCTCCCTGCAGCCGCTCCCCCCGTCCCCACACAACCCCTCCCAGCCCCTTCCCCTCCCCCCGCCACCCATCTCCCCGGAGCACATGCGCAAGCTCCACGCCGTCCGGCGCGATATCGTGCATACCATCCGACAGGTCGTCGACGTCGTGAGCAAATACGCGGGAGGCGCGCTGCCGGAGCCCGCTCGAGGAAGGGTGAGGGGGTTCATCTTGAAGCTGCCACAGCGGTGGGCGAGGAGGGCGGGTTCTGGACCTGGGGCAGGGGAAGGGGGGATGGATATGGGCTTTGGGATGGGGATGGGTGGGCTGGATGCAAGTGCGGCGGGAAGGGATAGGGAGCGAGAAAGGGAGAGAGAGAGCGTGGCTGCCGCCTCGGGGACGGGTGCCACACGCCGCGCGAACAGACGCGCACCGCACCGCGAGCGCGGCGCCGGCTCTGAGGGCATTCGCTCTGGGACATCCTCCCGCGCCGCCTCGCCCACTGTGTCGCCTAGGATGTCGAGGGCGGTGCTGGGGATGACGCCAATCGGATCCCCCGGGAATGGGCACCATGGTGGGCATGGGCATTCACGGCAGGGGAGCGAGGTCGGGGATGAACAGCAGGGGCAGGGAGGAGGGCAGGGAGGAGGGCAGGTGGCGGTGGTGTCGCATGGAGCGGCGATGACGGCCGCGCAGAGGATTTTGATGCTGGCGACGGAGAGCTTGGATATGATGAGGGGCGTAACGGGAGTGGTGAAGGATAGTTTAGACCGGGCGGATGCGTAAGTCTCTTTTTCCTTTCTTCGTCCTACTCTCGCGAGGCTGACAATGTTGTGTGCATGCTTAGATGGGTCGGCCGCCTACGCACAGTCGGCATCCAGCGCGGCGCCGCCGAAGACGACATGGATGCCGACGCGGAGCACGACTTTCTCCACGGCCAGCAGCAGAACCAACACCGGCGGGGGAGCACGCACTCTGCCTTCACGGACGAGGAGCACGAGCACGACGCACCCTCGTCCCCGTTCTTCCCTGGATCTGGCGCATCCACCACATGGGGGTCGAGCATCCCGAGCACACCTGGGGGCACGTACGCGCCCTTCGCCTCGGGGCCTGGGATGACAGGCGCGATTGCAAGCGGGATGGGCGCGATGAGCCTCGCGTCGCAGTATAATACGCCGAGGAGCGGGGTACTTGTGCTGCCAGAGGAGGAGGAGGAAGAGGGCGAGGGCGGGGTAGTAGTATCTAAGAGAGAGAGGGAGGGGAAGCCCCTTGCAGGGATGATGCGTGGGGAGGTGAGAGTCGTGGGTGTGGATCGGGTGTTGGGAGAAGAGGGGGAGGGGCAGAAGATGGATGTGGATGCATAGGCTAAGGGTGGATCCCATGCTTGTGCGTGTGTGTGTTGGTTCCGCTCCCCACCCTTATTACTACCCCCTTCCGCGTTTTTGCATCGGTGTGTTCTCTTTTCCTTACTTTCCTCCCTTGGTTCTCATTCTACATCCTAGGGCCCCAGATCCTTCTACTCTATCACTCACGGCGAATACTACAAAAAGCCCCCTTTTCCTACTTGCACACAGCACACTCTCATTGACAAACGCTTTCCCGGCTTCTAATATACTCTACCTGCAGTCTACTCTCCTCTCCTTGTTCCTTTTCCTTCTTTCTCTCTAGTCTCCGACTCGCTCCGCCTCTCTCTTTTTTTGTTTTCACATTACACGACCTATCGTGGTAATATCCTGTCGTATCGAGTTATTAGTTACGTGGTGTACTATTACTGCTTCTGCTGGTGTACTCTATTTATTGCTTATCCAGGGTTTTGCTCCTTATATCAACTTTGCAGGGGGCTGCACTTACGTGACGCGATTATGTCACGTGCTGAAAACTTTTCACCATTCCTTCGCTTCCCGAATGTGACTACGGACTCTCTTCCATCTCCATCATCCGAGTGTTTTCACCTCCACGCCCATAGCACGCCTGCCATTAACACTGTGGGATATTTCCGCCGCTATCTTCTGCCCAAATTGTTCTATCTGTTAATATCCCCTTTCCCTGACAAAATGTGGACGTTTTCAAGATTCCCATTTTCGTTATTCACCGTGCTCCCGCGGCGGTCCTGTGTACTCGGAGGCGCGATTCACTAGTAGCGCCTCTGAAGCGCTTTAAACCCCTTTCAACTCTTGATACCTCGGCCTTGAGTTCGCGGCGCCGTTCACGCTTTAGCAGCATTGACGTTTGTCAGGCGTTCGCTCACAGTGTCTCTCCTTCAAGTTCCGTCAATGGTTTTTTTCAATTCACCAGGACACCTCTGGCGCCTATCATATAAACTGCGGATCTCGGAGAACTACACGCCTACTTATGTGCGTTTCTCATATCCACTCGAACCTTCAAATGTTATCGGGAATTTCATACGCTCATGATTCGAGGATCCATTCCTTTGCTTTGGAGAATGGATAATAGCATTCAAACTCGAGGTCTTATCTTACGGCAATTCATTATTTCTATGGAGTACGTTGTTTTTCATATGAAACCACTGACAGGCTTTTATTCTAGGTTTGTCTATTGTCAGACGTCGGTTAAGGTGTATGAGGTGTTGTAATTATTAAGGGGGGTGTTCAAAGTTCATACAGGTATTGCAACATGGATTAATAAGCTATTACTTTGCTTACTGCCTGTTTCTATTTGCTCTCGTTCCGACAATGTCTATGAGCCCACTGCGAGCGCTTCCGTTTCACTACACCGACAAGGACCTATATCTCGACCTACGCATTGGACTAATTGAATTATAATATTCTGTGCCCCAGGGCAGCCTTAAGCCCACAAACGCCATTATATGTGCCTTCTCACTCGCTTCTTCGGGCCTTTCTTGTGCTCTCGTGTGCGACGGCTAGATGTCGGCCCTCAAATTCTACCACATATACTCTTCCCTGGACGCAATGAGCACATTGTCTGTATGGTCATGCTGTTATGTCACCGGATGTTTCTGATGACTCACATCACAATACGGGCGCTGGCGCCTAAAATCAAACGCTCTCGATTGACGCTCCTTACCTTGCTTACTCTAACTCCGACGGCTTCAATTATATCCAGCTTCAGCTCATTTTCTGGTTAGAGTACTATTAGTACTTACTGGTCAGTAGTATGCCTTGAAGGAGCAGAAGAATCGGTAATCTACTTCAATGTATATTGTGAGTGAACCTGGTTACCTTAATCCGGGTCTACAACTGACATTTACTTCCATCAAACGGACACAGGAACTGTTGTTGATTGTGAAATTAGCTATTTGTTGCGAAGTATTACAATAATAGACCGTACTACATGGTAAGATGAGATGGTCGTAAGTAAGGGTCCCAATCTTACACTACTTTTTCTATATCTAATCCCCTGCGTTACTTCTAGATACATGCCGCTTATGCTCTTTAATTATACTCCGAGTTCCAGAGTAAACTGAAACTATCTTCCTTGATCTTGGATGCCAGGCCCGTCATCGAGGGTTTCTCTACGTTTTTATATAGAGTTAACGTAACTTTATACACTGGAGAGTGGGTGTAGCCAACTGTGCTTAATCCCGCAGACATCGGCTTATCCCCTGCTAAGGACTTGGTAGGGACTCCTTTTCGTGAAAGTTGACGATCATCCTTGATCAGCGTCAAGGATCGAGTTTCGCTTTGACAATGTCGTCAAGTTCTCCATTGGCTTTCTAAACTCAATGTTCATCAGATCGCCCTCGCACATAGTAACGTGCTCTGAGTCTGAAAATGATGCACCAACATGGGAACCGAACGCTATCACAAGCGCCCAAAATCATATATCAAGTCATCGGCGCCCAGTAGTACCCATCACTCTTACCAGCCGTCCTATCTCATCATGAATTGGCTTACGTCTCTCGTGGGCAGCCGGGGCCTTGCTTCAAACACATCATTTCAACGGGAGAGTCCTCCCCTTCTCGTCACGAAAGAGCTAGAGAAAGCATTGGAAGACTGTCAGAAAACTGTGGAGCAGATATCAAAAGATTGTAGAGCGAAAAATCGCAAATTCAGGTACTTTACGTGCTTTCTATGTCCTCAACCTCTTAAAATTGTATTTTTCGTATAGAGACGTAGAATTCGATCTCGAGAATGACAAAGATCGATGCTTGCACGGACTCAAGCCTCCACGATATAACCCGTCAGATGTCCAACGCGTTACCCAAATATTCGAGAATCCCCAGTTCTTTGTCGACGGTGCCGATTCAAACGATATCGTCCAGGGAGAGCTGGAGGATTGTTGGTTCCTATCTGCACTTGCGACGATGTCCACAGCCCCACATCTAATTGAAAAGTTCTGCGTTGCAGTAGGTTTACATGAGACCTCCATAATGGATGCCTTTCTTATTCTTGAGTTTAGAGGGATGAACAAGTTGGCGTCTATGGATTTATTTTCTTCCGTGATTCCGCTTGGTCTACGGTTATTATCGACGAGTAAGTTTCTTACCCAAAATCCCGATTTCAACTAAATGTCTCTGCGCTCAGCATGCTTTTTACTTCCATTCCAAAGTTCGACGAACTTAACCATTCGGAGAAGAAACTATACCATAATGATAGAGATACCTACAACAAATCTGCTCGGAAGAACGGTAAAGGGTTATCTTTTGCAAGATCCGGGACACATGGAGAAACTTGGGTTCCTCTAATCGAGAAGGCTTTCGCCAAGCTACATGGCAGTTATAATGCTTTAGACTACGGAGTCTCATGCGAGGCAGTCGAAGATCTTACTGGGTAAGTCCAAAATCATATCAACATGTGCCCTGTCTTACAATTCTGTTGATGCATCAGAGGCGTATCAAGCGTTATTTCGACAAAAGTGCCTATTCAATATTTTCTCGTGAGTACAGAATTAATTACAATACATCTTGTAGGATATCTTCGACATCGACCGATTTTGGAACGAGGAGCTTCGAAAGGCCAACAAAGACTGTCTTTTCGGCTGCGGATTTCAAGCTCTTGACACGCGAAGAAGTGGGTCTATAGTCCCTTTAACTGTGAACGGCTTGATTGGTGGCCACTCGTACTCTGTTCTCCGGGCTGTTGAATGCAAAGACAAACGATTCGTCGTTCTTCGGAATCCTTGGGGAGAATCTGAATGGACGGGACCTTGGTCAGACGGCTCAAAGGAATGGACGAAAGAATGGCTAGAAGTGCTGCCAGAGCTTGGGCATATTTTCGGCGATGATGGCCAGTTTGTCATGGAATGTGAGTTTAATATAAGGCTTTATTGATTTCTATCCTATATAATCCCCTTGATAACAGACAATGATTTCCTCGCCTGTTGGGAAGAGATTGAAAGGACGCGCCTATTCGACCCAAGCTGGATTATGTCCTCACAATGGCTCCGTGTTCCAGCGCGTCCACTTCCTTCGGCTTGGGGGTATGGAGATGTCTCTTGTGAGTAATATCGTCTACGCCTATGTTGAAGCTTGATCTGAAGTAAATCATTGCGCACAGTTACAATATCCCTACCCCAACCTTCATTCACTATCATAGTTCTGTCAGAGCTAGATGATAGATATTTTCGAAGTATCTCCGGTCGCTTCGAGTGGTCTTTTGATTTCGTCCTTTTCAAGAAGGGGAGTCGTGAGCCACTTGGAGATTCATCACCCGGCGGTTTCCACACCCGAGGTGTCAATCTAGAGATAAACCTGGAGGCTGGGGATTATGTTATACACGTATGTTCAAATTGTTGTTCTTTGAAATATTTCCTTATTCATTCCACATTTAGGTTCGTTTGGATCGCCGGTTATCCATTGAGCCAGTACGAAGACATTGTTTATAATATAAGAATGAAGCTGATCAGATAAGAAAGCCTTTAACAGGTTTGATAGATGATAGAAAACTATCTCGGGTTTTGACTGAACGTGCCAAAAGCCAGTCTAAAGCAATTAGTGTGTAATTTTCCCCTCGCTGCTTTAGCTTCTAACATACACGTACGTGTCTCAGACTTTCAAACCAGGCAAGTAGAATCAATACTGTAACGTGCTGCTTGGGTTTTTAATAGTTTATATTAGAGAACAAGCAAGAAATCTTCCAATACCTATGGAAATCTTAGCAGGACGAGATCTAGCAGAGTTGGACCAAAAACCTCCGCCTTTTCAACGCACTGCGTTTGCCACTTTGGATTCAGCATCTATTCATGGTGAATTCAGTACACATGTGGGGGTTCTCAATACAACTTCTACTGTCACTTTTACTGCGGAGTCACTCTCGCATTCAAACACCATTCAATCTTCGGGAGCAGATTATAGTCCTACACTCTCTCCTGTTCCAGTTGGACGTGAACGGACCCTGTCTTTCAGTACGAATGCCTCTGGATCAAGCTTCCGAGGCGGTGTCGGACTTCCACCAGTCAGTCCCGGATATAGCGGATGGGATGGCCATAATATATATCGCCAGGAGCCTTCGGATGATGGAAGCCAATCCGAAGCTGAACGGCGGGTTCCTCCTATCTCTCCCAATGCTGAAGCTGCACTTAATACACATGGGTCTGGGCTTGCGCTGCTTCAGAGCCCTAGCCGCCAAAATCAACATGTGTGGGAAGACGAAAATACTGTCTTCCTGGGTCTTCGAGTATACACCGACAAGAAAGCGCCTGCTACCATTGGTAGTCAACTAAGGAGTGGAGGTGACGACAGATACAGAGATTTAGTAGCTGGGAATATCTGAAGACTCTTTTCTTTGGTACTCATAGGCCTAGCGGACAAGCATACTGTATACAGTGCTCACAATCTAAGAGTAGTAATCAGAATTCGCATAAGTACTATAGTGCTAGCTCATGTAATCTGTATCTACGGCAGGCAGCGTGAAACGAAATATATCCACGGCTAAAACTGTAGTATGCCGCGCGAGCCTCTGGGCACGGCTGTAAAATCTTGAGCGCGCGCTCATGTGCTTCTGCCGTGCTATTCGCAAGCACGCTGAGAGCTTCGAGCTTATCACTTTCATCGATCCTGGCCATAACCGAGATATAATTTACGGATTCTTCTGCAATTTCCTCTTTGTAGAATGAAAGAATATCGCTACACGATTTCATTGTTAGAAAATCCTGCAGGTACGATATAAATGGAGCTACTCACTTGGTGTGATTTGTATAGTCTATAATATCCGGAAGAGTCTGAATAAAATTCGCCACAGGCATATGAGAAGGAAAAATAAAGAGCCCATATGCCTCAGATATGCCAGACAACCGACGAGTAAAGGAGGGATATCTACGAGCCGAAGGATGAACCTGAGAAAATGCAGTTTGTCAGGTTCAAGCTACAACCACTGAGTGAGAAACTATTAAACCGTACCTCCAAGGTCTGAGTGGCGTAATCAAGCATCAAGGACGTGATGTAGTTCAGACTAGCCGTCAAGATAATATTTGCGACGATCGTGTTCGGCCAGAGCCTGTGCAATTCCAGCAGCAAATGTGCCAGGTCGGCAAGGATTTTCTCTTCCTGGGGCTCACCCCGAGAGAACCGTTCAATGAATGATCTTACACGACCAGCTCCGATCTCTGACTGGCAGGCATCATCGAGGTACGTCATGTGGGCCGTATACAGTGCGATGTATATCTTTGCGTCCGTTTCAAGATGAGAATAGGACGTGTCGCTGATCGCAATTCCTACTTGCATGAAAGGGCCGATGGCGTTCATGTCGTATCCTCGTATATTCGCCGAGTGCCAGCATGCGTCTGTGAATTCGGGACTGATAAAGACGTCTGCTGGATAGGAAAATCCACAGCGTGATAAGAACGTCCCAATGGTTCCACGAATTTCCATGAGCCGTGCATCCTGAGGCTAGCGAGATCCTAATAAATTTTCTTTGGTCCTTATAAAATAGATCGACACTTACAACAGAAACACCGTTGCGACTTTCATTGTGCGTTTGAGACATGGCAGAGCGATTTGATGAGTATTCAAGCTGGGTAGTTTGAATGTGCGTTGAAGACTTGACTCACTTCTCTCTTTATATTCTTTGTCGATGTCGTTTGGATGACGTGCAATGCAATTCAGATGTCCAAGTACAGGCTCGAGGACATAGCATCGCTCACGCAATAACCTGAATGCGACGGCGTCGCGTAGACTCTAATTCCATGAGATGTCAGGAGATATAGATAGCCTGTACGTGCCTCGTTCATGTCGCATTGTGGGGTATCTTCGATAGGTACCAGTGGTACATCTCCGACATACAGTATCCCGGGTTCCGTAGTTCAACTCCACCAGATATTTCGATGAGACGGAGACAATTAATTCCTTGACAAAACAAAACACGTACAGTGACAAGACACCCTGGTTTTGCTCTCCTTAGTAAACGACTCTGAGACCCTGGTGTGTACGAAGTATTCAATTTACCTACCTCGGCGTACCGTTAATCCCCGAATTGAGAAGATTTCCGCACATAACTTATCTCTGAAGTGGCCCAGATTATGAAAGCGTTCTTCACGGAGATAAGATTTCAGTTATGTCAGAGTCGTGATGAGTCGGATTAGAAAGATCACCGAGTCCGGATATTTATCGGGCTTGGATATTTATGGAGCAAGATATCGTCTCGGGCGTTTTTGAGAAAACTTTCGGCATGAAAGATTTGCTTAACTCTTATATATGGACCGTCAGAGAAACGCCTCCGTCCAAGTATTGAGAGCTCATTACTTTAACCTCACCGGTATTGGCGGAGAAATCGAGGGGGATGATAATAGGTGATGCATGCAGTAACGAGGATGGCGTTCGTCCCCAGTGAATCAGTAGAGGTTTGGAAGCTAAAAATCGCCATGCCACCAGTGAGATACCGAACAACGTGCCTTAGTTGTCGTGCTGAATTGAGTTGCTTGCAGGCCACAACCTGATCAGCGGTTGCATATGAAAGTGGGATTAAAAAATCTAGAGCACATACAGAAGTAGAGTCGGAACGACAGACCTCCGGAATGTAGCCCATGACATAAACACATTGGAAAAGATGGGTATTCCTATTCGTTTCCGGAGTCACTTCTGCCACGACGAAAATTAGTACCAACGGGGAATGCACTGAAAAGAAATTAGGGATTAGACTCGGATTAGGTTAGAGTTTGCATTACTTACTCTTCGGATCGCGTGCCGGGGAGGCGAAGTATGAAGGCCGTAGCCGAAGCAGGAAGCTATGTAGGCAGTGAAAAGAAAGCCTCGTACACGTGGCCTTGACATATCTTTGAGGGAAGCACTGGACGTATATGTTTTCGTGGGGCTTCACAGCAACGTGAGGAACAAGTGGAAGAAGAAGTCGGAAGCCGTGTTCGCCGGTGCCGTGCAGAAATGTCCGCGGCCCTCGTGTCATCTAACAATAAATTCCTAATTATTCCAGACAAGTGTGCGTACCTGGATCCCCGAATTCAGAGACGTACCTCAATGGTAACCCTCCTTTTTTGGGCCGATTTTCAAGAAATCGGGGACTACACATACAGCCATTAATTGTTATTCTGGTTAACCAGTTGCACTGGGGATTTCGACGATAGCAGCATGGCGCATTGGTAGCGCGCGGGGTCCACATCTACATCTTCTAGGAATTTGGTACCCCGAGAACACTTGATCGACACAAGTTGCTGCTAATACAATGTGGCATCAAGTTCTCCTTTTTGCTTCAGCAGGTACAGTTTGATTCATGGGAAAATTGCAAGTCAGTTGAAAGCGTCCAAGACTCGAATGGTGGCCCTTTTCGCCGAGTGGATAAGAATGAGTCAACCCTCTTGGAGCCAAGGTCAATGTCAGCAGCATAGCGCAGTGGCAGCGCGTAGGGCTCATGTTCAAGACTCCTGGTATTCGGGCACAGGTTAACCAGAGGTCACTTGACTGAAACAAGTTGCTGCTAGTATGTACGGTGATTACTATTTCCCGCTCAACACTCCTGAAATGACCATTTTCATGATTCAGGGGGAGATGAAACTTATTTGAACAAGTTCTATGAAAGATCTTTCTCGCGGTAATGATAGTGTTAGTAGTATAGAGCAGTGGGCAGAATCATCAAAGGCGGACGCTAAGGCATCGTGGATGAGGGCTAGATTGCAAAGGCGTCGGGTTCACTTTATTCGAAACAGGGTTGCTAGCTTCTTCCAATGAGCAACCTCTTTTTTTTCTTTCATGTAGCTAATATTTGCGAACTGGCATGAAATGCTTCTGGATATCTGGGGTCCTGCGAGTCCTTAGAAAATAATAGACGAGCATAGTAGACGAAATGCGAGTAATATAAGAATCGCAAACGCCGTAAGAATAGACATGGAAAGGTACACCTCCTACATATACAGTGTACAAAAAATATCAGCGAGATGAAGAATAATAATCATAAACACATAGCCGGATCACTGCAATTTATCCTCCCACAGCCGTCCCAGCGGGCCCTCCACGCCCTCCCTCACAAGCGGCGCAACAAGTTCCCACACATCCTTCGCCACGTCCTCCACACTCCTTCCTGCATCCAGCACCACCCACTTATCCCCTTGTCCCGCTGCCTGCATCTCCGCCCCAATTTTCCCAAAGATCTCCCGCACGCGGCGCTGCATCTCCTCCTTCTCATACCTTTCCTCGCCGTATCCGCCGCGTGCCTTCGCATGCTCGGGTGTGACGTCGAGGAAGATGGTTAGGTCTGGTGCGGGGAGGCCGATGTCTGGGTTCCGGGCCCAGGAGAGCGGGAGGGAGGGGAGGGACTTGGCAGCGGAGAAGGCTATGCCGGAGAAGGCGTATCGGTCGCAGAGGACGGGGGTGGGTGTCGGGGAGGAGGTGAGAAGGGTTGTTATAGTTGATCTAGATGAATAGTCAGTGGTGGTAGAGCATAAAAAATGTATAGGATACTCACGCGAGTTCCCACCGATTGGCAGAGAAGAGAAGGTGTATCGCGTGGTCGTCGAGGTCGGACTGCGACTTGAGGTAGGAGTCAATCATGCCCCCAATCGCCGTCGTGCGGTCTAACAGTAGAGGTTACACTGGGGTGTAGAGACCAAGACGCGTCAGGGTGAGCGCACCAGGGAACTTGATGAGCCGCGCATCGGAGAGGTGCGCGTGCAGAAGGGCCGTCTGCGTCGTCTTGCCGGAGCGGTCGAGGCCCTCGATCACGATGAAAGGCGCGCGACGCGCCATGAGGATGGGTGGAAGTGACAGGAGGCGTGAAGAAATCACGTCACGATGTGACAGAACTTCCCTGTGACTGACGCGACTTGGACACGGCCGCATACGCACAGCAAACATGCTGTTGCCAAATACCGGCCTGACGGCCCGGAGAGTTGACAAAGTACAAGTCAATTCGAAGTCTCTACGTGCTGAAATAATAAGAATCCACCAAGATCACTAACTTGCTTAGCAATAAGTTAATGGCGCTGGAATACCCAAATGCCTGCTTGCAGAGATACAGGGGACATTGTTGAAACCCACGGAAATGTCACAACTTGGACTTGAATTTTGAGAACAAACGGGATACGAGGTAAATACTTTCTCGTTATATGGTGCCCTCTTCGCATTCGGTAAGCAGCATAGTAAATTAGTAGCGCGCGAGGCCCACATCTCAGCTGTCTTTGTAACGTTCATACGGTTGCTGCTATGAGGTTAGAAACTCCTTCCTAGAATTCAAATTTTGAAACTTCTTGAGGCGCGATGAGGCCAACATCTTCTATTACTACATCATTAGCGCGGAAAGGACGACACGGAAACAGCCTCTGCGACACTGGTTTCTGCCACCACTGAACCTAGCTTCGTCACTTGGAAGTGATTTTAGCGACCACGAGGTGGTCTAGGACTAGGAAAATAATATTCTCCTATTAATAGCATATGGTGCCGCTTTGCGCACTGTAAGCAGCATGGCGCAATGGTAGCGCGCGGGCTTTTACATAGTACCCCTAGGTCACTTGATCGACACAAGTTGCTGTTATACATGCTTCCCAGCTTTTTGCTATGTTAAGGACTCGATTTTTGCAAGTTCATGAGGGACAATCAGCGACATAAGAAGGTAAATATTTTATCCACTACCGACACGGAGAGGATAACATGGCAGCTACCTCTGCAGGATTTGTTTCTGACACTTCTGATTTTCAAGGACATCATTGCTTAGGGTGTGTTGTCGAAAACTAAACTGACTCGGAGGAAATGCTCTCGCTATTATGCGGTACCTACTTTGAAGATTGTAAGCAGCATGGCGCAGTGGTAGCGCGCGGGGCCCATATGTCGAAGTATAATTTGTTACCCCGGTATTGTTGTTTTTATCTGAAGAAGGGTGGATGTGGGAGGGAAGAGGGCGGGTTGTAGGTTGAGACGTGGGCGGGGCGGGCTGTAGGTCTAAAAGTGAGGCTTGCAAGAGGGAAGAGAAAGCAGCGTACTTATACCCGACTCGTCCTGGGCGTATGTTCGCGGAATTTTTACTGCCTGTAGAGAGAAATGAGGGTGGGTTGTATCTAGGAAATAAGAGGACGGGGTGTAGGTGGAGAAGAGGGTTGGTTGGGGGAGAGAAGAGAACTAGTTGGGGGAGAAGAGGACGGGTTACAACTCAGGAAGCGGGCAGGTTGTAGGAGAGAAAAGGCAGCATGACGCAGTGGTCTGAACTAGCGCGTTGCGTGACCGGCGTGAGGTCACTGCAAGGGATTGAGTCCACCTGTGCAAACAGGGTGCTGTCGCTGAAGGCAATATTGAGTGCCCCTTTTTTATTTTGTAATGCTAGGTCCTCAATCGTGAGTAGTGTGTAACTGCGAATGAGAAGGGTGTTGCGCCTCTGATAAGTATCAGACGAGGTGTACTTAGTTCGACAAGGATACGGGACAGGTATTCCCTAGATACATATCGTACAAAAGCGTCAGCGAGGAAAGAAAAATAGTTACATGGTCGCAGCTTGCCATTCCTCTTACAGCTACCTGACTTGGCCTTTCATGCTCCTTGACAAGCGGTTCAACTAGCTCCCATAAATCCGTCGCCACATCCTCAACACTCCTCCCCGCATCCACCTGCCCTCGTTTTCCCTCTCCTCCTCCTGCATCTCCACCCCAATTTCCCGAGAAGACCACCCGTACGTGGGGCTGCATCTCCTCTTTCTCCTGCCACTTTAGGTATGAGGGTGTGAGTCAATCATGCCCCCAATCGCCGCCGTGCGGTCCAACTGCAATGTTACACGACGTCTAGGTTGACACGCGTCGGCAGGGTGCACCAGGAAGCTTGATGAGAGTTGGATCGAAGAAACGCGCGTGAAGAAAGGCTGTCTGTGTCATCTTGCTAGAGTGGTAGAGGCCCTCGATGATGATAAACGGCGCGCGACGCGCCATGGGATGAGAGGGGATGAGGAGAGGTGACAAGAAGCGTGAGGAAGTCACGTCACGGCGTGACGGAAATTTCCACCGACGCGACCCGCCGTTGTCGCTTGTCACTTTCTGTTCTGCTTTCGCTCAAATCTAATTCTCGGTGCGTGCTTTCACATTTCTCCTGCAATTTCTCATTTCACATAACTAAAATGTAGGAGGCAGTACCCCCCCCCTCCGGGTTCAACATGTCCTCTCTCCTCGCCAGCGCCGTGTCCCGCGCAGGCCCGTCCGTGCAGAAAAATGCCCTCGCCACCCTTCCATCCCTATCCGTGTCCATGCAAACGCGCCATGCATCCGGCGGCGGCCCCCCGCCCCGCGTGGCGCCTCCGAAGAAGGAGCATAAAGTCAAGCCCGGACGTGCGTGGCTCTTTCCTGCTGCAACTGACGAGTGACGAGCGATGGATGGGGTTTGATTCACAGAGGCGTTCTGGCGGTCGATGAAGAGTAACCCGGGGAAGAGCAAGGAGATTACAGGGGTGAGTCTACTATACATCTCTCGTGCTTACTTTGTTGCTGATTTGGCCCGTCGTACTTGATAGACGTTCCGCCCCATGGGCCTCTCTCAACTTACTGACGAGCTCTTCGAGCCGGAAACGCGGAAGCCCCTCGACCTCGACCTATTTGAGCCCGTGCGTCCCCATTCCCTCCTTTTCCCGTTCACAAGCAGACAGAGCTAACACCTAGAATATAGAAAGCTATCAAGCCCGCCAATGCAGGTATGGCGCTCGCGTTCCCCGTGCATGAGGAGGGTGATGGGCCTGCGCAGATTTTTGGCTTGCCGAAGCAGATGCTTTTGGAGGTGTGCATCCTCCTCCTCATCTCCCTTATCCTCCTCCTCCCTCTCCTGCATTTCTTCTCCTCCCCGCTCCTCTTCATGCGGTTGTGAATGTGCGTGCACGCTGACAACCCCCAATCAGTTCCGCATCCTCTCCACCCCCTGCTCAATCGTGCGCGACATCACCCTCGACACCGCGCGCATGATGGACGAAGTGAAAGTGGCAAACAAGCCAAGTCAGGAGACGCGTGTTGTGCTCAGTGCGTCTACTCTCTCCATTCTCCCTTATAATATAAGCTCACAATGGGGCGATAGCTGGTAACGCGGGGTGCGGGAAGAGTTTTCTCATGCTCCAAACAGTAGAATATTGCAAGGCTAACGACTGGATCGTGCTGTACATCCCACGAGGTACGTCCCTTCCCTCCACTTTTCCTATCCCGTAATCTAACACCCCGTCTTCCCCCCTCCTTATCTCTCCCTCCATCAGCCGTAAACCTAATAAACAGCACCACGCCCCACACCTACGACCTCCGCACGCGCACCTACCTCCAGCCGCGCTTCTCCTTCCAAATTCTCCAGCGACTCCTCTCTGTCAACCGGCGCCTCCTCGAGGACATTCCCCTGCAAGAAGCGTTTGCGACAGAGAAGGGAGTGCTGGTGAAGGAGGGGGGAAGCGTAGCGGATTTAGTAAGGGCGGGGATGAGGGATGCTAGCTTTGCGAGTGCGCCGGCGGTATTGGAGGGGGTGGGGAGGGCATTGGAGGGGCAGACGAAGTGCGTGTTCTTCTATTGTGTGTTGGGAGAAGGTGCAAAGACAGAAGCTGACTTGCGTGTTTCTACTAGGTACCCCGTCCTCCTCGCAGTGGACGACTTCCAGGCCCTGTACTGCAAGACGGCGTACCGCGACCCGCACTTCAACACGATCCGGCCGTACCATCTGTCCGTGCCGAGGATGATCATGGAGTATGCATCGGGGCGAAGAGGATTTGTGAGTGGTTTTTTCTTTTGTTTTGTTAGGTTTCGTAGTTTCGTGTTATTCAGTGTTTCGTGCTTGCTTTCGTGTTCCGTGTTCTTTCATGGTCTCCTGCACTCTTTTATTGTATCTCATCTACCTACATTCATCCGTCTATCGTCGCCCTTATTCTTTTTCCTGCACTCCACCCTTTCCAACCCCTTTTCTCCCGCTTGGTTCGTCCCGCCTTGCACGTGATCTTCTCACTTTCTCCTCTTCGTCTTCTCCCATCTTCTCGTTATATGTCTCCCCTCATCCCCTTCCCTCGTTTTCGTCACTTTACTCCCGCGTCCTCCCCTTCCTAGTTTCCATATTTCCTCCTGCCTCTACATCCTCATCGTCTACCCTCCTCATTCGCATTTCACATCATTTCCCGCCATTCACCTTTATCTTTCCCACCACCTCCCTCTTCTACCACTTTTTCGTCCTCCCCTGTCCCCCTCTTCTCTGTTCCCTCTCTTTTCTCCCTCTGCTCTTCCTCGTTCTCGCTTTTGAGTGCCATTCTCTCTTCAACTTTCCGCTCCCCATTTTCCTCCTTGCTCCATTTCTATTCCTTGTTCCTATTTGTCTATTCCTCTTCCTATTATTTATCCTATTTCACTCCGTCCTCGCCTTGCTCTTCTGATTCCGCCGTCCGCTCCACTCTCCTTCGTGCCCCTACTGCGCCCTTCCTTCACTCATCTTCCGATTCCGCTTCTTAATCATTCTCTTCTCGCTCTGTCATTGTTTTCAGTCCCTATTACGCGCCTCCTCCGACTGCATCTTCTCCTGCATGTTCCTTTCCTCTTCAAGTGTCCACTCTTCTTTCTACTCACTTCTTTCCCCCTTTCCGCTCCTCTTTCCCATCTCTCTCTTTTCCATTCCCAACATAACTAACTTCCTTCCCACAGACCCGTGGTGCCTTCCTCGGCGCCATCAACGCCACCGATCCCCTCTATCAGCTCCCCCTCGAGCTGCGCGACGCTCTCGGCACCGGCTATGCGCACCCCATGAGCCCATACGACAAGCGCTCGCAGACGCTGCTGCAGTACACCACCGGCCTGCGCGCGCTACCCGTCCCGGCACAGCTGAGTGTGCGCGACGCGGGCGCACTGTTCGAGGTATGGATGAAGGATAAGGCACTGGTTTCAAGTGAGTTGTCTCGCATGTTTGATTTGATGGTACTGATGTATGCTTTGTGTGCTAGGCTCATATGATGAGATGTTCTTGGCAAAGTATACCGAGTCAGGCGGGAATGCGAGGGATTTTGTGTGGAAGGGTTTGTTGTCTACGCTGGCGGTTTAGAGTTTAATATATCCTTCTTTTCCCTTCACTTCCCCTTCTGTTGAGACGGAGCTCAAGGATAACCGGCTGCATATGATCCCGCTGTTGTATTGTTAGCCAGCGGAAGCAATGCTTGTGCTTGGATTCATGCAGTCATTGGTAACCATCGATGCGGCGCTTCCTTGTGAAGTTCTTCGATGTCACCGTTGAGATGAGCTCAAATGAAAATAGCTGGCTGCACATGGTACGTCTTAATTTGTTATATAACGTTATTATGGAGAGGAGATATGTTTATACAGAGGTATAAGAGCAGGAGATATAAGAGCAGGAGATATAAGAGCAGGAATTTTCCTGCATGGGTGTGAACGAGTCATGTAACTAAATTACGTCTCATCGAAAGATGTTGAGACACCTTGTAGTCTTCATCCACCGTCGCTTCTACTGCTCTGCAAAACTTCTGCTTCTATTTCAGAAGTAACACGGGATCAGACCGGGTCTTTCTTTTCCGAGTTTGAGCAGGCATGTCGCTGTCCAAAGCGCTCTGGATACGATCCCATATTTCAGCCATGTGTCTTGATCCAAGGCAAATACGGCGTCGAATTAGTGATGGATGTGCATAACTGATGGAAGAGAGCTAATAAATCTCTAATTTCGCCGAGATAGAGGTTTGGACTTTCTCCGATGAGCTCGCGAAATTCTCTGATGATATCCACCTTGAGTAGCTGTCGTCGTCCGTGAAGTACAAAAGGTGTGACAACGCTTCCTTACTGGTCAACTTTGTTAGCCCAACGATCAATGCCTTTCGTGGAAACACCGAATATTTAGGCCACCAGCCTTCCTGGAGGAGCTCTCTCTTTCGTATCGGTACTGATTTTTCGATATACCATTGCAGTAATGGGCATGAAGGAAGGTCAGAGGATGAAACGGCTGTAGAAAAAAGTAGCCTCACTAACCAGTATTCCAGTGCTATCCTAGTGCTATCATAGTAACATATACAGTGTTGGACAGATAAATCCGATCCCTGTTTTTTGAGCCTAATTTTTCGAATTTTAAGGAGATTTTGCATCTTTGGAGGGAAGCCAGCCCAAATATCATAATTCTGCAATCTCTGATTTTGCGTGTCACGCGACCAAAAATCTACATTTAGGAGAAAAAAATCAAAAATTTGACTGGGGAAAATAGCTGGAGGCGACGAGATTTAAGTATTTCTACACTATGCCTCGCAAAACGTCCCCATTCCAAGCAATCCAAGGCTCAAAGAACATCCGGAAAGAGACAATTTGACTCTGCATTCATTATACGTATGCGCAGAACTACAAGATGGAAGTAGTCCTAGACTTTCGGGGATACTGCCTAATTAGTACGTTTTAAATAAAGAAATAAATGGTTCAAGTCTACTTTTGGACATGGTTTTTTCTTGAAACTTGGAATGTCGACAAAGCGTTGAGATGGTTCGAAAGCTCTCACCAATCCGGTGCTATCCCGACGCTTCTTAAGAAAAAATTGGAGGGCTACTTCGAGTTAGAAGTTTCGGGACCCTCGGAGGTCGGTTTTGAGCGTCCAACACTGTAGGAGCGTGAACAAAAGTGTCAGTATTTCATTAGAGAAATTTGATCGCTCGGGGGCCGGTGAATTCCAATTTACGGGATTCTCATGTAATGACAAGCTGAGATGCAAGCACCGGAGGAGTGGTGTGAGCACTGACGCGCTCATACCGCTCTGTAGGTGCGGCATGGAAGCTTATGTAATGATGTAAGGATAGGATTTCGGGAGCGATCCCATTACCAATCAATGTAAGCATATGATCACGGTATTACACTGACGGCATTCCGCAGAATACGTACTAAAAATAGCTGAGCCTCTTGAGCTTGAAGAGGCTTGAACTTGAGCCTTGACAGAGGTGACCACGGACAGCAACCATAGAGCTCGAACAGAACGAAATTGGTAAAATTTGGCCGGCCCTTAACTCGTATGAGGCAGGAAGCTTCCTTACTTCTACTTGCTGTGGATCTACATCATGATATACAAGTTCGTCCCTTTTACAGGATGATGATAAGTCATTGAGACCCAGGTCTTATGACTCCTGCGCGCTCATGAAGATTGTCATACTGACTTTGTATCGCCCAAACTCTGCCGTTAGTTTTGCCAAGCCATCATGCTTTACAAATTCGATCATGCGTTGTCCATAGAACTATCGAATCCCACCCCCCCCGCTATCATTGCAGAAGCTTTGGAAGAGCTGATCGTCTTCTTTCTTTCATAGCCAAACGTCTCAAAGATGATCTAGGTCGGTTGATTGACAACTGACGGTGGGGTTTTTACGCCGGTATGTAAAGATGCCACAAGTTCATTGTCGGCTTGTTCTCTCCTCTCTCACCTCGGCTTTCGTGAAGCAACGTAGGGTGAGCTTTGGTCTTCACTCGTATCATTTCTTGTGGCAACTGCAGGTAGGAAACATTCTATTTCGCAAATAAAGTGTTAATTTTTTTTTCTCTAGCTTACAAATGACATCCAATTATCATTTTGGCAAAACTCCTGCTCAGAACGACATCCCACTCAGCGAAGTCGTTACCCTCACACCTCTTCGCCGGACAGAACATCATCCAATAACTTCTCCACTAGATTCGACGACAGAATCTATCGTCCGAATACCTCAAGAATATTATTCCGGGTCCTCTGGAGGAAATACAGAAGCAGCAGATCCTCCGCTCTCCGATGCCGCGACTCAAGCACGAAGCAGAGCACAAGCTCGTGCAATTAGAATAAAAACTCTTTGGCTGATAATGAAAGCCTCTGCTACTTGGGTAGGCGTGGGTATCGCAACGATGGTGCTGGGGATAGGAATCGTTCAAGCCACGATTCTTCCTCATATCCATACCTGCCCTCGTGATGCCACCTGCCCTAGTTCTTTCGACCCGAATTCAAGCAATGTGCTTCAGCTGCTACAGACACTCATGTCATATTGGCTTAAGGCTGGGACTCTCATAGCAGCCATTGGATTGCTGAAGCTGAGCGCATACCAGTCTTGGCTCATCATGATGCGTCATGGAAATACCATCGAGAACCTCGACCTGAATCTCGGTGCAATAAAAGGCAGTATGTTTGATGCAGGAAGACTTCTCATTAGGAGAGGAAATAGGTGGCTGAGCATATTTCTACTCTCTCAAATCGGCATCAGCACTGCGATTTCTCTCCTCGCTGGTCTTTCAATCTCTAAAGACCAGGGGCAGAGAGAAGCCACATTCAACTTCTCATCGGTATCAACCCTTCCTAATAGCAGAGCTACGAATGCTACCCTCAACACCGACGGCCAGTTAACGGCCATTGCAAAAGTCATAGGCTGGGCTTTGAATAATGACAGATTCCATGGATCTGCTCTTCATGGTACTTTGGTTGTACCCGATGGCCGAAGTAACCAATCTGTCAATGCTTACCCAGGTGGCCCAACAATTAGTGGGAGTATTTCATGCGGTGGTGTGGACAACTATACGATAAGTACCAACAAAGATGGTGTTCTTGAATACACGATAACGATCAACACACAAAATTACTCTGCCCTTCAAAATATGCAGCTGGCCGTATCAATGACGGGTGTGGGTACGGCCCTTACGTACTACCTCTGGGCTAGCAATACAACCGATCTCCTGCCTAATGCAACGCTCAGCAGCGATGGGAAAATGTATTTCTCATTTTGCAATCATACGATCTTCATGCTCAATCTCCCACGAGACCCAGGTCTCGGTGATAATGTGCGATACATTCAGCCCAATACACCAGTCATACCTGGATGCAGCAGTGATGACCCCAATGTTTGCGTATCCGACTCAGTGAGTAATGCTATACTCAGCTGGTGGGGGGGCATTGGGACCGCATTCTGGAAGTTGAGCTGTAGGGGTGGAATCCTTGGTCCAGTAAAGCCAGGTGCAGATATCTGTCCATTTACCAGCGAGATATGGTCGGAAACAGCTATTAGCATGCTGGATGGCATTATGCAAACTGCTCCGAGAACCGGCCAGGATACTCAGCCGCTTTTGGCTTTTGTAGAACATATCAGCATGAAAAGGTGGTGGCTGCAGGGGTTAGTCCCGTTGTGCACGCTTATT
>JASFDH010000546.1:0-22363 GCA_036937195.1 Nidularia pulvinata
TTAGGTCCACGGGGAGCAGCCACAGTAATCACAGAGACGACACGCCGATCCTCTGGCTGCAAATATGCGCAACCGTGGTCGAGATCATCCTTAAACACAACAACGCCAGGCGAGAATACGCCAGCAACAGAGCCAGGTCCTAGATTGGGCCAAGGATAGTAGGATTCCTTGAGCGTCGGGTAGAGGGTAGAGGAGTAACATAGAGCTTCCTCCTATATAGGTGCGAAAATGTGTTTTGTTTATGAGATGAGCGCAAACCTAAAGCCATGTCCATAAAATGCACACCTGGGTCCTCGATAGACTGACCAACCATCCACCAGCCTGAATCTCATCACTAGCAAGATTGAGGACTGCTGTCTTTCCGGTGGCATATGGGTCCTTCTTTATTACATCTCGTGCGGCTGTGAACGCGTCTGAGTTCACAATTATGATTTCAGAAAGCGCGACGTCGGGATTTGGACATGCAGATGGGTCTAATGGCGGTAGCTGTTCTGGTATAAACGTAGAATCCAACGAGGCACCCTCAGAGGTATATTTCTCGACTAGAGATTTCGATTGCGCAAGTGTATCTTCAGCTACCTTTCGACGCTCACCAACAGTGCCTGTACCAAAACCTCGAGAAGTTGAACTGAAAAGCTTGCTGGTCCTCTTGGAGAATCTTGAAAACATGAGGTAGAATTTGGGAAGTTCCAGGAGAGCAGTTATGTCGCGCAAATTTATACCTGCATGGAGAATAGTTTCACAGCTGCGAGTAGAGCGCTGTGGTGGAAAGAAGTCGACCGTTGCGTGGCATTTTGGGCGCTCACAGCAAGCTCCCTTGCGGCCCGCGCGCTTCCGGCTGCGATCAATCGATCACTAGCGCCCGTCGATCGCTTGGAATCAGTGTTTTTTGGAACAGACCTCATTCCCTTCTGACCATAGGTGAGTAGATACGCTTCTATCTACATGAAATACATTGTATTCACGAGAAAAATAGACATGGCTGCGTTGATAAATTCGGATCTTCCTGACTTGACCCTCATTTCGAAGGGGAAAGTCCGAGATATTTACTCCACATCTTCCCCAGACCATTTGCTATTCGTCGCGTCGGACAGGATATCTGCCTATGATGTTATCCTGAAAAACGTAAGCCGTTTCTCTTGCTAGAAGTGGTAGCGGTGAAACGCGTTGCCTTTATTGATTCGTGACACGTAACCACAGGGCATCCCGGAGAAAGGCAAACTTCTCACCAAAATCTCGCTGTTCTGGTTCAACAAGCTAAGCGACATCATTCCCAATCATTTCGTGACTGCGAACATCAATGAGATGCCTGAAGAGGTGCAGAAATACAAGGATCAGTTGGATGGGCGTGCTATGCTTGTGAGGAAGGCAGAGGTCATTCCGTTGGAGGCGATTGTTCGAGGATACCTCACAGGTGCGAGTAGTGATATCTGGCCAAACCGCAAGGAGTTAATAAAAGTCAGGATCTGGATGGGCTGAATACAAGAAATCCGGAACAGTGCATGGGATTCGTTTACCAAAAGGTCTCGTTGAATCGCAAAAGCTTCCTGAACCTCTCTTCACTCCTTCCACAAAGGCCGAGCAGGGTGCTCATGATGAAAATATTTCTCCAGAGCAAGGTATGTTCGTTCCAATGAATATGAAGTGTAATTAACCCCAGGTGTGATGATAAACAGCCGAGAAGATAGTTGGGCGAGAACTCTGCGCTCGAATTTCCGACGCAGCCGTTAGGCTGTACACGACTGCGGCCGAGTACGCTCACAGCAGAGGCGTCATCCTTGCAGACACCAAGTTTGAATTCGGGCTTGTACCTTCAGAATCTGACCCATCGTCGAAAAACCTCATCTTGATCGACGAGCTCCTCACGCCCGATTCTTCGCGCTACTGGCCTCTCACGGGATATACTCCTGGGAAATCGCAGCCCAGCTTCGACAAGCAATATTTGAGGGATTGGTTGGTAAGCTCGGGCTTCCGTAAGGGACTGGAGAGCGGTCCCGAGGGGAGGGAAGGACTGGGATGGGTTATTGACGAGAAGGTAGTGAAGGGGACGCAAGAGAGATATACGGAAGCCGTAGACCTTCTAACCCGGTGTTGAAGATAACTTGAAGCTGCGTAAACTTGCCTTATTGTTCTTTATGAATTTGCTGGAGTCATTGTATTAGTAAAATAGATTTGTGGTTCTGAAAATATTGAATGAATAAATCATAGCAAAACTCAGGCAGGTTTTTGTGCACAGACTACAACCCATTCGACGACCGTACCTGGGATCTCATCACATTCCTTTTCCAAATCCATTAGAAGTTGATCCAGCTCTTCGTCAGATTCGACCAATCCCTGTTTCACGATGGGGACTCTTAGGCTCCTCCAAAAATCCATCGCCTGGCTCTGACCTAGTACACCCATCTCGCCAGCCCATTTCCCCACAGGACCATCCCGCTTCTCGATTTTGACATTCTCAAACCCAGCTTCAGCCAACATTCGTGGTAGCTGCCTATGGCAGTCCCCCATTAAATCTCGCCTATCATAAAGAGTATGAAGAAAAGAAGTAAAACGTCTGTAAACAGGTCCGCAATGTGGATCCCCCACTTCTAGGAACTGCGCCCAGCCACCCGCAGCGAGGACTCGATGGATTTCTTTAACGGCCTTGGGCCATTCCGCTTTTTGCAGTCCTCCGATGAGAAGACGCTGATGGACCAATGAAAATGTGTCATTCCATTCACCAGGAAGGTCCAAGACGGAAGCAACGGAGAATTGCATGCTTTCTCTAAGTTCGCCTGATGAGGGGAAAAGTCGCGATTCGATATCGATTCCGTGCATGCTGACAGTATCTGGAACATTGTTCGCCAGTTCAAGGAGCCAAATTCCTGCATTTTATATCGAATCAGAAAACGTAACAATAAAATGACGAAGGTGCAGACCGCTACCGGTACCACAGTCTAATATCTTATTTCCAGGTTGTAGAGAGACAGGAACAATTAGTACTCTGTCTTCAAATAGATGCGTCAGCATATGGTGCTGTCGCATAAGACTGGAGACATATATTATCAGCAAGTAATTTAAGGCGCATAGAATTTCATTCCCACATACCGCTCTTTCTCTGGTTCATCAGAAGGTAGAATATACTTTGATTCAGGAAATGTTCTATTCGAGGCTGTTTCTTCGGCGGTAGAAGAAAGATAACGGAAAGTGGAGGGTGTTCCCTTTGAACTATCTCTGATCATGGTTATGCGATAAAGGCGGTATACGCCCAGATGTCTACTTGCATGAGAATAAATAGCATCACGAGTGCAAATCAGCTGATGTTGCGTAGCGGACGACACCGATAAATCGAAAGTCGAAGCCAAAATTCTCCGCAGTAGCCAGACCTCGAAGTTGATGGTGACTGTTGTCAAAAACTCCTGTTAGGGAGTGCCACTCTCCTCCAAGAACTCAGAGGCTGATGAGAGCAAACAACAAAGGGGGATGGATTGTGGACTTGGGTCCACTCGGGCAAAGTACATAGATAAGGTAAATACAATCTATATACAGCCTAATAGAATATTCCCACACACTGCCACCTTCTGACCACAAGCACAAAGCTCGCACAACCCCAACTCTTGACAACTGTGCCCGTGAAGGGCAAAGGCATCATTGGCATGGAAGCGCCACCCAGCCGAGTTTAAACGCTTGAGCTTTAAATTGTCACAATTCCCACTTCTCGTACTTGGGAATTGTTTGGCCTGAGAAACCGTGCCATCGTACAGTTTTATGTGGCAGGAGCGAAATAAAATATTATCTAGGTGTAGTGTTAAACTCTGCCCTTGGATCACTTCGAACCTTCCGTCAACATCGATAATTGGCCCCTAAAAAATTGTCTGAATGAGTGTCCCGGACACTGTCCAGACTTCCATAATAGCGAGTTTGCGGAATGGCCACGTGAGAGATGACGTTGCGGTTTCTACGTTGAGGTGCTTTGTTGCGGTTATTATTCTCAGTTGTGGCTGGGTTGTGGAGCTTTGAGGGGCCGTTCACCAAAGTCGCATCTCACAGGATAACTTTACAGGCCAACTTGTAGAGTGGTATGAAATTTTGTAGATAGCTCATAGAATACCTATCCTAGAACTGTGAAAAAAATTCAGATTTACCTGAGATGATTCAGAAAATGTACGGGCAGAATAAATAAAGAATGTTACTGCAACGCACGGAGCCACGACGAGGGGAGCGCAACGGCATTTTCCCTACGCAGCCATCCCGTGAACTCGCTAATATCTATAACCAGGACACCGCCCGGATCTGCGCGCAATCCCGGACCATGTCGCTTGATTGTTTGAAGGATTTATTTATTGTCTGAGATTTACAAGGCGGGCACCACATTTACTTAGAGTATGCAAGAGGACAGACATCCAATTTATACTGTAAAGAGGTGGAGATGTAGTAAATATTGGTCCGTAAAATAAGATTATGATGCAGGCTTCTGAGCATAGACCATAATCCATTCAAGAGATGTGCTATGTGTCTCATCATCGTATTCGTTCTCCAAGTCCTCTAGAAGTTGATCGAACTCCTCCTCGGAATTGACGATTCCTAGGCCACCAGATCTTCGAATAAAGGCTTTAATTCCCCGTAAAGCTTCGATCACATTATCGCGACCCTGTATACCCATCTCACCAGCCCATTTCCCGAGTAGGCCAACCCGACTTTCAATCTTTACATTCACAAACCCGACGTCTGCCAGCATTTTAGCTATATGCTCACGGCAGTCCCACATTAAACCTCGTCTCTCCCAGAGAGCACTAAGGAGTGCTGTCATGGTCTTTTGCTTTGGTCCTGCACTTTGGACCGCTCCCGATTCTAAAAGCTGTACCCAGCCTCCCGGCATGAGTATGCGATACATTTCCCGGATGGCCTGAGGCCATTCTGTCTTTTGTAGTGCCCCTACAAGAAGCCGCTGGTGTACTAACGAAAAGGTGTTGCCCCATTCAGAAGGTAGGGCCACAACTGAGGCAATAGAAAACCTCATTGCGTCCGGATATTCTCCGGGTGCAGGGAATAAACGAGATTCGATATCAATTCCGAGCATGCTGACGGAATCTGGGACGTTCTTGGCCAACTCAAGGAGCCAAATTCCTTAAAAATTATACCCCAAAGAGAAAGTCAGAAGAGATTCAATGTAAATTGGTGCATATACAAACCGGTCCCTGTACCACAATCTAGTACTCTATTTCCAGGTTGAAGAGAAATAGGAGCAAGTAATATCCTGTCTTCAAACATGCGTTTCAACATGTAATGTTGATGTGTAAGACTAGATATCTCATTTTAACAAATAATCTTTGCATATGAATGAATCAGATCTCCATTCCTCATACCGTTGTTTTTCGGGTTCATTGGAAGGTAAAATATACTGTGATTTAGCAAGTGAGCTCAAGTTTCTGTCAATGGAGGCCAGTTGTGGAGTAGGCATTTCAGTATTGATGGCTGGAGTCTTCTGAAGAAGCGACTGCGTGTCTGCAGACATCGCTGAGTAAGAAGTTGGTTTGGACAGGATGAGATTTCCGGGAACGGTCTCATGATATTTATACCAGTCGGAGGTTGCTTAAAAATAGAAATAATTCACATATTCGATCTCATCAGTGCAAGGTTTGATGATGAACATTTGAGAAGAGTCACCTTGAGATTCAAAAGCAATTACCAGTTGGCTGGTTTGTGCCGTCGGGTGTCATTGACACCGGTGGTTCACTAGTGGCTCATCGCTGAATTGGTGATTTCAACGTCATTGGCCACCATCTATCGCTGATTCAAGCCAGGGAAGCACAACCGAAGGGCAGCAACAGGCGACTTGGTGGCCACCACAAGCTTTAACTTCCCATTAATAGATGGCAAGATGGAGCACTTGCGCGCTATGTTCGTATATGATAAAGCGTGATGTTTCGCCAAAAATCTAATAACCGCTTCCAACTGATGCGCAACAAAATTATAAAACCACACATTTTGTTCAGATTTTGAATCCAAAGAAATTTGTGATTTTAGATTTCAGATTTTCGCATTTTGAAAGGCGTATTAGACGTGCACTGAGAAGAAGTCAAAGCTTTTCTTCATGTGGCTGTCATCATTTGGCGGGGTCACACAGCGTCGCAACGAACCGAGCGTGAAAGCGCTCTACCTTAAGGTGCTTATCGAATTGGCTAGAGGTAAAGTGAATTTCAAATGGAAAACACACTCTGAATATACATACTTCATTCAAGGTATCTGACTGCCAACATTCTCGCGAAACATAAATTAATAATAGTCTATTCAATAAATCATGCCCCAAAATACCAAATATCTTGCCAGTTAAATCTTCCAAGATGCAGCATCAAATTCCAGGATCGAAATCTATGTTACTCGTGATAGTCATGCCAAGTGCTGCGACACTACTATTCAGCAACAGGATCTCTGTCGAACAAGTAAGTTAAAACGAACGACATACCACGTAGTAATTACTTCTCCGGAGTGCGTTGGAGGGGTTTCTGAGCGTAGATTATAACCCATTCCACGAGACTGCCAGGTGTATCATCAAACTCTTTCTCTATATCCATCAAAAGTTGATCCAACTCCTCCTCAGAGTTCACAAACCCCAAACCGCCATCCTTCAAGATGGCCGGTTTCGTACTCCACCAAACTTCCATCGTATAATCGCGATGTTCAATGCCCACTTGGCCGGCCCACTTACCCATCAGAGCATCCCGTCATTCAATATGCACTTTAACGAATCCCGCATCGACCAACATCTGTGGTATGTGCTTGTAGCAGTCCAGGAGCAAGCCACGTCCGTCGTAAAGAGCCCGTATAAGACCTGATCTGAATCGCTCATAAATGGGCCCCGAATGTGACTCCCCCACTTCTAGAAGTTGGACCCAGCCTTCAGGCGCAAGGACGCGGTACATTTCTTGTATAGCCCGTGGCCATTCTGTTGCTTGAAGCGCGCCAATGAGAAGACGCTGATGAACCAACGAGAATCTGTTGCTCCATTCTTCAGGAAGTTTTATTATAGAAGCAACGGAAAACTTCAACGTGTCTGGATAATTGTCGAGAGAGGGGAAGAGGCGCGATTCGATGTCGATCCCATGCATACTGACGGTACCAGGAGAGCTACTCGCAAAATCAAGGAGCCATATTCCTTCGATCACCAATCATCATTAGATACACGGCGAAAAGCGAAAATACATCGGCGGAGGCACGAACCGGTGCCAGTTCCGCTATCTAAAATCGAATCTCCAAACCGAATAGAAATAGGAGCAAGCAAGAGCTTATCATCAAAGATACGCTTCAGTATGTAATGTTGACGATCAAGGCTAAAAGATGGGTCGTTGTCAACAGCGACTTCGCGATAAAGAATGAAGCTTTTCGTACCGTTCTCTCTCTGGCTCATCAGAAGGGAAAACGTACTGTATTCCAGGAACTGAAGTAAAAGTTCTTGAAGCCGTGCGTATTATGGCAGGAGTGCTTTGGAGAACGACGGCTATTGCGTCGGGAATGTCTATAGTCATGACTGGCAAGGACAGACGAAGATAGGCACTACGAATGCGCGTGTGAATAGAAAGATATCATATGGCCCTAGTCCAATCATGGAATCCTAGACCAGTGAATTGAATAGTCTGTCAATAGGAGTCTCATCAATTTAAATATAGCGGCGAGAACTAGTACTAGAAAGTGAGAGAAACCCCGACACCGAGAAATGAGTACCGCGGAGTAGCAATAGAAAACTGAACCGAACCAGATGGGTGTCCGTGTCCACGTTGGTGCTAGTGGGTATACCATATGATTAACCAGAAGTTCGGAATTCCGGCTGAGTCAGAATTTTCAAAATTTAGCTACCTTCCGCTTCGTCTTTCTGTTTGATGTTGTGAATACGTTCTCCTGGACATTAGACAATACTCCTACAAATTTTTTCATCGCAATAGTTGTCACTATACGGTTTGCATGACATGGCGACTTTCACACTTTCCCCGCCAAGTTCGTGACATTACGACTCGACCGTGATTCCCAACGTCTGGTTAACGATAGTACTTAGATGGGAGGAAGTAAGAAATCATGAACAAGCAGTTGGAAAGTTCCACTGGCGGGCTACAGCCCACAGGATCCCTTCTGGATCCCGGAACGTTCGACAATCAACGGAAATCCCTGCTGGTGGCCACAGATTGAGAGATCGGCTTACCGATATGATGATGATTTAAGTGTCTTGGTGAATAGATTCATGTTCTGGACAACTGAAGCGCGATATAGAGAGCATGAACATAAGTTGTTAAAATAACAATCCAGCAGAGACAAAGGATGATAAATGTGCAAGCATACCAACGGTAAACCACGTTATATATAAGCAAACCAATGAAGCAAATGCTGAGTACAAATACCAAACAAATATACCAATTAAGATGGGCGATGTACTGCGCAGTACCTTTTCCTGCTTCTGTTCCTGGATACATGGGCAAGCTCAGAATATTTCCAACATAAGTTTCACGGTATAAATTGATTACTATATCCAAAGACAACCAAATCTGCCTCATGTGGTACACGAGCAAAGCTCTATTTCAACTATCCTCTAATTAATTAGTTAATGAATTATATAATATCTCTTACGAGATTTATACATACTTTTTACTTTATTCTCGATTGTGTATGTCTACAAGCTCTTGGAGACGCCTTGGTGGGGAAGGAGAATTCTACCTGCTCTACTGGGGATCCTAAAGGCCAATCGTGCGTTCTATCGGATGTTGAGGACTCGCGTCCACCGGGACCGAGCGTTCTACCTGCTAGGAAGGGCGGAGGTCCAAAGAGCACTGCCCAATAGAAACAGTATGGCCAACTAGCGTTATATTGGGGATGGGATGTGGAAGACTGGAGTAAGCACGGAATCTACACCGAGCACGGCATAAATCATAGGTGGCTAACGTGCACGCCAACCTGAGTGCGTGTGCGATCTACAGCCGTCCTCCGGACTGCCCTGGCCCTAAGTCTATCCGCTGAACGAGGACCGAGACAGCGCAAGTCCTGTCTACCAAAACGGCTGATGTTCAGCGCGTGTGTTCCACTTGTTGGGGTCATTCGATCGCACCGAGTATTCTAGGGACCAGCGGAGAACTAGCGCGCGTGCCTTGGAGCATTGGGGGTTCATCAAATACAACGTTCGGGATAGGGCATTGGATGGCTATGGCGATAGCCTTGATGGGTGCATGGCGAGCGCAATTGGTCCGTAGATGGTGCTCATCGAGCGTACGTGATGCATGCTGGCGGCGAAGGACCTATTCCATTGTAGATTGATGCAAATTGGCAGTGGTTGATGTTCGTCGTCCGTGATTCGCGCACGACGATAGTAGCGGGTGCTCGTCGACGGTGGGCGGCGCACACCGACCATGGTCGGTATTCATCGACCATCGTTGGAGTGGATGCTCGTCCACAATCGCTGGAATGGTGCACGTCAACCATAGCTGGTACTCACCGCACGTGCGGAGAACCACTACGTGCATGAACAATGACCGCGTCCAGGTAGCGACACGTCGCATGCCCGAGATTGCACCGCAGAGGTAAAACGAGGCCATAGGCATATCGGTTGTCTTCGTGTCCTCCGCATCCCGAGTCAAAAGTGCATACGCGGGAGGCTTCTCTCATGCGTGCGCATTCGTGCATGTAGAGCTTCCATAGCGCATCGCAAAACGCTCAGGGTTCAGCGCCCTCGCTCTCCATTTTCTTCCCCTTCCCCTTCCTCTCTTTCTCCTCGTGCATCTTCCCTTCCCCCATTCCGGCGTTCTCTTCCTCCTCCCCTTTCTCCCGGTCCTCTTTCTTCCGAGCGATAGGCGCAAAAGCCCGCATGACCATCTCCTCCACCTCCCTCGCCCTCTGCTTCTGTTCCCTCCTCCGGTCCGCGCGCGTCTTGAGACGCACCTGATCTGCCTTTAGGCGATGTTTGAGCCGGCGGGCGAGGAGAGAGGCATGCTGGCCCTGGGCGAGGGGAGGTGCAGAAAGGGAAGAGTAAGGCGGTACAGAAGAAGCGGGGGCTGTGGAATGGGGAGGTACATCCCGAAAACGCGTGACGACTGTATCCTCCACCGATATCTCCCTCACCTTAACCGTTATCCTGCGAGCTGACAAGAAGTCAGAAGGGGGGATGGGCAGGGGCAGCGTAGGTGAGAGAGGAGGCGGGAGTGCAAGGACGTCGTACCGCCGCTGGGAGTTAGGAAGGGGTGTGGAGAAGGGGACGGGGGATGGAGCGAGGTACAGCGGGGTGCCTCGAGCGCGGAGGGCTGCGGGGGAGGGGGTGATGTGGATTTGGGTATGGAGGGTGGGGTGGGTGCGAGTGGGTGCAGGCACTATGTGAGGTGTTGGTATTGGGTTTGTATTACGGACAAGGATAGGGAACACGCACGAGTATCAATATCTATAGACGGTAAACCCTGCGTGAAACGAATGTGTCCCCTCGGAGAGGGCGGAATGCCAGTTTTAGCTGAAGGAGGGTCAGGGATAAAATGTAACTTAGCACGGGAAAGAACGAACATATTGTAGTATCCCACTCCTCTTCAGTCGCAGAATATATCAAAGGGTCTCTCAGCTGGGACGCGCTAACTATGCGGCGCATCGGGACTGCCTGCACTCCGGGATCAACACGCGAAAATTTGCACTGAAAGGGAGGGAGAGCACACCTGGAGACCGCGTTCGCCCCTCACAGCGCGGATCCACCACGTCTCCGCACGAGAGAGGAGAATGGATTTGTTGTCCGGGTGCGAGCGGAAGACGAGGTGATACCGCCGCTTTTGGTCGGTGCGCGCGATATGCTCGAGCATGAAGAAGTCGACGCCGCGCAAGGAGGGGTGCTGCAACTGTGGAACATGGGGTCGCAGTCAGAGGGAGTTTAGAAAGAAGGATACGATGGACGTACCAAATCCTTCACAGAGATATACCCATCCTCACGCGTCACAAATGACGAGCAAAGCAGGGCATGCGCGGTCTTGGAGATGCGTGTCGTCTCGTCGTCCCGTTTCCGCGCGGCAGCAGTAGGCCGCTTTTTCATACGCGTACGATGCAGCAGCGGTTGGGGCCGCTGCTTTTCAGTAGGCGAGGTGGGCGGCGGAGGAGGAGGAAGGGGGGGAGGGCCGGAATTCGCGATGGAAGCGGCCTGCGGGGCGAACGCGAGGGCGAGGGCGGCGAAGGGGCGGGCGTGTCGGAGGGGCCGGAGGAGCATCGCGCGCTTTTCAATGTCGGGCAAGAGGAGGAGCGGGCGTCATGGGAGCTCATGCCAATACCATCGCCGTCGCCGTCGACGTACACGGTGGTGAACGGGTTGGGCCAATCGCAGGCAAAGTATCGGATGGTGCTGGTAAATACCCACAAACCCAGTACAAACCGACTTGGATGCCGGATAAGCGGCAGGCCACCCAATGACAAGTCTTCAACTTGAATTACTACGATGTGCATCGCGCTCGAGCACTTTACTGTACGAGCCAATGATCAATGCACTAAGTCGTGAGCTATGGCAGCGCTTTTCGTTATCTGCTCTGTCCCTTAAGAATTGAATCCGCTATTATTCTAGATAAACTATTCAGAAGACTACGATGATGAGGCCCAAGGAGCGTCTGACGGAGGCAGCTAGGAGACAATTATATTATGAGGAAGTCCACAATGAAGAATCTACATCTAAGTTGTGTGAGAAGTACAATTCATCTCTAGAAGGATAGCTTCTGTATTTCCTGTGGTGCATTAGAGACCTCGCCGTCTGTAGATGTACTAGCATGCAAATTTAGCGACTTCCTCTACACCGAGATTTACAACAAGTCTAAGGTTCTATATTCCGAACTTTGTGAAAGCTTTTATGATACTATCTGTTCGAATACGAAAGACTGCAGAGAAGACAAATCAATCAGCACCGTATGTTACGTATAAATACGTAGAACGCTCACAAAAGTTTGGAGCACACTAGGTGAAAGTCTGCTAAAGTCATCACCGGCATATAGAGAACTGGCGTACCAAAAATTTTAGTTGTCGGGGTGACTATAACAAACATGGCACGTCATTAAGCTAGGTAAAGGATGATTATGACTGAAATATAACTGACAAGAATCGGTATTTATCCACTGGGGAACTATTGCGCCAATGACCAAGTCGATGTTCCACTAATAAGAGTAGAAGACATATGAAGATATAGGCTCACTCGTAGCAAAAAGATAGAATGCTTACGATATCTGACTCCGCATATAACAGAGCCAAGCTGACAGCAGTACTAATAGACACAGGCGTGGATCTTGGAGCAGCTAGAATAGATCATAATAGGTCGGTGGTTCACTTCCAGGCTCTCCAATGGCTCCTACGAAGAGATAACTTTACATGCATTATAAGCTGCTGCTCATAAAATAAAATTTAAAAATACACACGCGGGAGATGTAGCCCCAAGGTTATATCCTGTGGGATCAGGTAGCACTTGTACGAGGCCAAGATAAGGAGATGTGATGTCAGAGTTCTAAAGTTATATCGCTCAAATAAGTAATCGAGAATTTGGAAACTCTGACATCAAAATTATGAGAATGCACCTCCATGGTAATGTGAGTTCTAGAGGTGGAGATTGCCCCGCCAGCCATCGGGAAAGAGACAGTGAGCGCGCTGGCAGCAGCAGTCACAGTCGTCGGTTAGCGTTTCTGACCGTTCTGGGAAGTTTTGGAGAGATGGCCGATGGAAATACCGTCCGATTTAATCAGCTTCAGATAACTGTGCTTCACGACCGTTGGAAGTGCGGAAGCAGCAGATCTGCGAGCGGAATCTAGTAGTGGATAAACGCAATAGTTGACATCGTCAGCGAAACCCACGCTATGGGTACTCGACGTGGTTTTAGACCGACGTGCAGGAGGTAACAGTGGCATGCCTCGCACAAGGCGATCCGCGTTGGTAAAGGTCCGTTTGCCAATGGTAACCATATCAAGGACCACATTAGGAGAAGGCCCCGAGTGCTGCAGATGCGACAAGGGTGAAGAAAGAGAAAGAAATCCAAGAGCGCATGATTAGAGGTGATTGGTCGATAGTTAGTAACACCTAAAAGAAAATGTGGAGATTTCCAGGAGAGAGATGAATCGGGAGGGATATAGCGTATGTCTAGGTCGTAGTTCGAAAAGAGGAATGGGAAAAGAAAAGCCTTTTGTGCGTTGAATTGTCGAAAGTGCAAATTTTATAATCCTCAAAATTTTAACCGTGCCAGGGCACTGCTACCTAATTGCACTGAAGATAGTATTTGTGATTAGAACATATGACAAGGAACTGTTTTTGAGCTGGCGGAAATTTCATTTTCTCTCAACAGAGTGAAGGGAGCATGAAGACCTATCTACACCGATGGACGCTACATGCGCCTCGACATCCATTGGGCTACGATTGAGTTGCGATAGGCAGTCTTAGGGAATGTGATTTAGTCCACGAGCAGTGAAAAGAGATTTAGGCTTACGAAAGAAATTGCCTATCGTGCGATCCATCGCTGAAGCTGGATATGAAGCAAGTTTCGACGAGCAGAAAACTCGCAAGAACCGGTCATAGCGTGCTATATGTCTTTGTTTGATTCTCGGCTCGTAAATTTCGAGGGATCAGGCAGAACTGGTGAAGCGAGGCTGGAACTCCTATGTATACGTACAATAACCTCATGGTCGGGAACAAGTGCCTTGCCGGGGACTTCGGGGAAGCATTACATGGTGCTGGTAAACATGCACAAAGAGCCTGATGACGGAGCTCGGACCGCCATGGTCAGATAGCTCTGACTTCCATTCACCCGTCTCTGGCTGCTCGGGCACATCACACGAGCTGATAAAAAGTGTATGTTATGGCTATCTCACAGTCTGCGTTTATGAATACGGGCGCATCGAATCCAAAGTCTATGCTGAATATCCTCGGTCCTACCAAGTGAGTTCCTATCAAGGGCTAAGCTCACGCGAACAAGGGCCGCGCTCGCCAGGTGCTCACTGACACCTTGAAACCTCCATTTGAGGGAATCATCTTAACGCCGACGCTTGACCAACACCATGGCAGTACATAGGACGCTTTAGTCGCTGCTACTAAGTCAGAACTTCCACTCAACCACAGATAGTTCTACCCCGTCACCGGCACTGGCAACTTGAACTATGAACCTCGTCACCCCTGGCACGACCTTCCTTTTCCATCATCTCCTGGGCCCCGCCCTGCTCTTCACCGCTTTCCTTATCTGCACGCGTTATCTGGCACTCCCAATTCCCGCATGGCTCCTCGCATTCCTCACCCTCCTCAGCGTGCCTCTACGCGTCGCGGCAGGTGTCGTGCTCCAGGAACGCCACGACCGCAGGGAGGCGGAGGCCATGGGCGCGCGCATAGCACCCCGCCCTGAAGGAGTGAAGATCGGGAACATCGACTTGTTGAAGTGGCTCATGGCTTCTTGGAAGGGAGGATATCCTGGTGAGTGCCTGGCTTTAATGATCGGGTACTTGGGTATAGGCTAATGCTGGGGTTTCTTCGCATTCTAGGTGATGGGTTGAGAAATCTTATCGCGGTGCACGGGCCCATTATTAACCTCCGCTTCTTATGGTCGAATACAATCTTCACGGTATCGCCAGAGTGTATCAAGATTATTTTGACCGACACGGATAATTATGTCAAGGGCAAGTATGCTTTCATTCGTTGTGTTTTGCTTCTATCGGCGGATCTTGCAGGGCCGTTACGTTGTTCGTCATGCGTCGTATCGCAACCTTGGACGGGTGATTCCTGTATTGTTTGCGTGGACACATTGCGCCACTACTACAAGCGGGGCGCATTGTCGTCAATCCTGATAAAATGTTTCGTGCTATTAAGTCGGGTAAGGTGTAGATAGAACGTGCTACATTGCCGAATCCAGACGAACACCCCATTCCAACTGTCTACATACTTAGTGGCGTGGTTGTCCTACCCTCGACACGTCATATTTTTCCCCTAACAAATCCTGTCTCTTCCCCCTAGTTTCTATCCTTCTCTTCCCGTTCTCCTTCCTACCCACAATCACTGACCCCGGCTAACAACCTTCTCCCAGGCGATAGATTCCGCTACGCAATGGGCTCCGTGCTCGGGAATGGTGTGTTCAACTCGGACGGTACGTTCTCTTTCTTCCGTCTTCCAACTGCAATTTTATTTGGATGCCATCTATTTTACAGGCGATATGTGGAAGTGAGTCCATCATCTCGATCCTACACCATTGAATAAGGCTCTAACCCCATTTCTACAGGTTTCACCGCTCCATGACACGTCCTTTTTTCTCGCGCGATCGTGTCCGTGCCTTTGAGCTGTTTGACCGGCACGTTGCTACGGTCGTGCAACGCATCCGGGACCGCATGCGTGTGGGTGAGGCAGTTGATTTTCAGGTGTGTATGTTCCTTGTATTTCTTGCCCAATTCCCTTTTTCTATCTTCTTCCTCTGTCTCTCTTTGTCGTTATCTATCATTATCTTGCCACTTCTGTTTTTGATTTCTTCCACTCTCTTTCACTCTACCACGAGCACTCTACTCGCCCTGTTTCATGCTTAACAATGACTCAACCTTCTCCCCCTCCGTGGCCTGCAGGACCTCATGCACCGCTTCACCCTCGACTCCGGCACCGACTTCCTTTTCGGCTCCTGCGTGGACAGTCTGCAAATCGACGCCGAGGAGCTGCCACAACCCTATTCCCTTTCCTCTCCATCCTCTCCCTTATCATCCGCACACTCCGACCCCAACTCCGCCTCCGCGTTCTCCACTGCGTTCTTGCACGCGCAACAAGTAATCGCGGAGCGCGAACGTCTCGGATGGATATGGCCACTCTTGGAGATACGGGGTGACAAGACGGAGGCGGATATGCGCGTGGTGAATGCGTATTTGGAGCGGGTGGTCAGGGAGGCTGTTGGGCGGAATAAGGGGAAGGGGGAGAAGAAGGTGGATACGAACGTAGATGCAAACGGGGAGGGAGAAGTAGATAGTGAGGAGACGCTGCTGGATCACTTGGTTGGGATTACATCGGGTAAGTTTCGTATTCCTTAGTCTTATCAAGTTAGTGCTCATGAGTTTGTTGGCAGACCCTGCTCTCCTCAAAGATGAGATTCTCAACATCCTCATCGCTACCCGTGATACTGTGCGTTCTTGTTCTCTTCTCCCCGTAAGCCCTTCGCGATGCTAACAGGTCAAATCCAGATGGCAGCCACCCTTACATTCACCATCTACTTTCTCTCGCAACATCCAGACGTTATTGCACGCTTGCGTGCCGAGATCATCGCAACAGTCGGCACGACCCGCCGCCCGACGTACGAGGATGTGAAAGAGATGAAGTACTTGAAGGCGGTGATTAACGGTGCGTTCTTGCCATTTCATTTCTAAGTTCAGGAATAATAGCATTGATTATGTGTGTTGGGTTATAGAGTGCCTAAGGCTTCTGCCACCCGTGTATGTCGCGCTTACACTGCTTGATACTTGTAAAGTAACTGATGGATATCTGTGCAGGCCGTACAACGTCAGATCCCCCTTAAAATCCACCACTTGGCCCTCTCCCGACCCGAGCCAAAAGCCAATCTATATTCCCAAAGGAGCGGCGCGAGTCTTCCTTGCCTTTTATTTCCTATCGTTCTTCATGCTCATCTACTCTTCGCAGGACCTCATACGGTGTCATCATGATGCACACGCGAAAAGATCTCTGGGGACCCGATGGTGCGTGCGATTGCTACTTGTTCCAAGGAGGTAAAAGGGCTAACCATGAAGCTTACTGCAGCGGACGTGTTCGACCCTGACCGCTTCCTCGACGAACGGCTGAAGAAGTACCTTATCCCCAATCCGTTCATCTTCCTTCCTTTCAACGCCGGGCCGCGGATTTGCCTGGGCCAGCAGGTGTGTAACCTTTTTCCTGGCCCATTTACCTTCATCTACTTCCATGCACATTCCTAACGCTGATTATCATGATAGTTCGCATACAACCAGATCTCCTTCATCCTCATCCGTCTACTGCAGACTTTCTCCTCTGTGTCTCTCTGCCTCGACGCGTTTCCGCCCAGTGCACGACCCCCGGCGGAGTGGGCTAATGGCCCGCAGGCTGCAGAAGATATTTTTGGGTGCAGAAAGACAAAGGAAAAGTTCAGGCCGAAGATCGTGTTGACGATGTCTAGTGAGGTATGTGTTTATGCATTGAGCATTGAGATTTTCGCGTACGGGTGCTTAAGATGCATGCCTTTTGTTTTGTAGGGCGGCATGTGGGTAAAGATGCGGGAAGAGTAGATTCATACATGGAGAGTATAATTGCTATCATTCTTAAAATTGCTCTGGACACCGTTTTGCCGGCCGCATTGGTCGAAACATGAGGGACATCGATTGCTACAGAAGCACTCGCTCTTGGCCCATTTTGCGTCATGCGACGGCATATTTGCTCTTGGAACCCTTGCGTGGTATCCCAGGCGATTGGGAAGAACTGCACTAGTTTTTCCAGTGAATCCCATCTCCCAGCTGGCATTTCTTGGCTCGTTTCGGGCCCATTTCCAACATCCTATGTAGTAGATAACAATCGCGGTCATAACACTTGCAGTAGATGTTCAACCTCCATGACAGGCGATGAAAAAACATCATGATTATAAGTAAGAACCATGCACGCATGATACGGCACATTGTATTAAGGATGAAAGAGTATTAACACATTATCTATGGGGTATATAACAGTCTGGACAAGAACGCGTAGACTCATTCACTCCAAGTCAAATACCAATATCTCTGCAACCTTGTCACCCACGTTCTCGACATTCAGAACGTTTTCACTCTTCCCTACAAACACGTACGCGCCATCACCTTCCCTCAGCACCAGCTCATCCCTAGTCTTGCCACTTATCCTCACGCTCGCACCAGTAGCCTTGCCTGCGTTGTATCCGCTCCTCTGGATAATGTGGACATATCCCTTCTTCCCCTGAAGCGGCCTCTCTAACTTCTTGCCTGGACCAAGGATAGTCGCATAGAGCGTCAACGCACTCTGAACAGGAGCCGGACCCTTCGCCTCTCTTTCTGACACAACCCCTTCTGCGTCCACAGGTGCAACGACTTTCGACCACTGATCCTTCTTTTCGTCATCTGTGAAGTGACGCGTGAAGTACTTAGGCTGCAGCCTGGAGGTGGACGGGAGAGACCAGATTTGCAGGAAGTGCACTTGTTCGGAGCCGTGTGCCTTTTCGGAGTGCGATATACCAGTGCCCGTTGAGGTGAGCTGGACATCACCGCGTCTGAGGATTTCGATATTGCCCATGGAATCTTTGCTAGGGATAAGGATAGTTTTTAGCATCTGAAAACATAGTCACACTTGAGAAGACGTACTGTTCTAGTTCACCAGAGACAACGTAAGAGAAGATCTCAAACTCACGATGGGAGTGTGTGCCGAACCCTGTATTAGGAGCTACACGATCTTCGTTGATGACCCGAAGAGGTCCAAACTGTTGATGGCTCATGTCCTGGTACCTGCATACGACGTTTTATCAACGCAGATAGAACCATCAACGAAGACAAGGACGTACATAGCAAACGAGAAAGTATGAAATGTCTTGAGCCAGTCGTGGTCAGAATTACCGCGCTGCTCGCTGGTTCTGGGAACAAACTTTATGGATGACATTGCAGTAGAATAGGTGGGTACGATCAGTGAATAACTTGATAGAGAAGATTTCAGATAGAATGGCCGATAGCTTGCTTTTCGAAGAGGAAGTAGAGAAGAGAGTTCAATGTTAGAACGTTGAGAGGCAAGTCGATGTTTATATACAGCGTGAAGACGGTGATGTGAGGCAGAAGGAGTTGTCTGACATAGGTCGTCCGCTCATTGTTGCTTAAATTTCGTCAGGATTGCTGAGCACGATCACTGGTCAGCGCAGAACGTGAAGTGACGGAATCACAATTACACAATCCAATTTCTTCTTTTAGTCTTGTTGAACCCACGGGCGCCTGACAAACAAGGGGATGATCACGTGGATACCCTTGGGTGAGTCACGAGGGGGAGAAAAGATAACGTGTCGTAAACTTGATGACTGTTTGATGAGCAATTCATTGAAAGTTATGCAACAAGTTCAACTCACCATGTAAGATACATGATCGGATAGACTTCAATATACTCCAAAATCTGAGCCGAAGTAAATTTGAGCTTGAAGATAAGTTCATTATTTCAAATCCCAAGACCACTCAATTGGCCGAGATATATAATGACGTCTTCGCCATTCCAGTTCATCTACAGTATCGATATTTCAGTACATTTCAATTTCAAACTAAACAGCTGGCATACCTTGTAACCATTTTACACATATCTTCCTGATTATGAATGGGCGAAAACGATCTTCACCCCATCGGAAATACCAAATACGATGGAGAGTTATTGGTTCGCTCAACTTGCTTGCAACCTCGCGAATATAAACAATCAACTCGGGAGTCGGGTAGGCTCGCGATAAATGATATTCCCAATTTTCTAACGCATAGTAGAAGGAGGCTGAGAAGTTGTCGTCGTATTTTGCGGAGTAATAAACTCCAGATTCTCTAGAAAACAATGGTCGACAGACGGGGAGAATGCAATTCTAGATAGTGACGCACAAGGATGGATCTTCGCACTCAAAATCAGGCTCAAGGACAGTCATGATATGTCGCACGAAGCACATGGAAATGCTAGTATGAATACCAGCAACGAAGTAGTATTTGTGGCAACGAGCAGCATCGTCAAGAAAACCTTGAAAAGCATCTAGCTCTAGAAGCCCGAAGAGTGGGTTGTGGTAATGTTTGCTCATCATATACCGCTGCTCGTTATTGAGATGAAGAAGCTTTGCAATGACTTCCTCAGAAGGTGTTGACAGGTAGGAGGCAAGTGCAGCAATGACGTCGAATTCTGAGCATCGATTCAAGCTTTCGTTAAAATATCGATCGAGGGACTCGATGAGATCACGGCACACTTGCTTGAGTAGGGAAAATGAAGCCTACAGCGATCGTACAGTGAGGAATATTAAAATTTGGATGAATGAATAGACCCACCGGATCGAGTTCAATGAATTGAATCTGATAGACTATTTTCGGGATCCTGTCCAAGAGCCCTTTTGTTTCGCTTGCTCCAATTAAACTGATCCATCCGAAGAAATCAAAGCAGTGCAGAGCTTCTATCACTTCAGAAAACCCAAGACAATCCTCTAGGTGATCAATCCAGTGCTCTAGGGCATAATCGAATGCCTCTTGACCACTTCGATGTCGCGAGTCTTAGTGTTCTGGATCAGCCGAAGAAAAAGTTATCGAATAAGCGGGTACGCACAGTTAAGCCCAGTGGATGTTGCTACATTATGGACCAACCTTAAGCAACATAGCGTCAGGTCTGCTTCAAGTGCCCCAATATCCAAAAACAACTGGCCAGATCTAGAGGGGTCACGAAGGAAATCGTAAAATGATTTGTGGTAGAACGTGAAGTCAGAGGATGTGACAGAGGAGTCGGCAACTTCTGGAATGTGGATAATAGAATTTAAGTCGGATAATGCACGATATATGTCACCGGCTTCGAGGGAAAGAAGATTCTCCAGAGCAGAAACAGGTAATGGCTCTACCAATAACTGGATGATGCCGATGATGCGCATAGTAAAGGGGACATCAGAGACCGATGATAGAATTTGGATATACAGATGATCTAGACCAGCGAAAGGAGATTCGATTCCAAGGTTTGTACGACCCAAAACAATCTCGAGGCTCTGAGCCGGATGGTGAAGTCGATTATCGACAAAATTGAGCACAGTGGCAGCGTAAATAAAGTACCCTGAAGACTTGTACACCAGAGTTTCAATAACATCTTCAGAGGGCCATAGCTCCGCATTCTTCGGCATAATCCCATTATAAAGATGTCGCCGCTGTATGTCTGCGAAGCCAGTCCGCAGGAAGATCCTAATGTCCTCCCTAGCCGCGAAAGAGTCATCCAGCACCACCATCCGAGACTTTGTGAGCATGTCAGGAAGAGAAAATGCATCTCGTATGTCCGGTTCAGGCCTGCTTGTAATGATGAAGCTGAAAGGAAACCGCTTATCTAATGCCGCACTTATAATTCGTAAAATACGACGCTGAGCCTCGTGGTCGTGACATTCATCGAGACCGTCTATAATGATTACCTTCCGGCGCGATTTTTTCCAAAACCCAGGTTTAACCTTGTTTAAAGGCGTCACCATGAGCTTATCTGATTGCGATTCCATGGACTTCGATAGGATGGAAGGATCTTCGATAAGTGCGTCGACGATGACCGCTTTGGCGTGCGGAACAGTGATGGCGAGCTGGTAAGAAAGACTTGCGATGAGGCGCGATTCGTTGTTCCGGTCGAGCGAATTGCGTGAGAAGAAGAAGCTGGCCGCCAGTTTTTTCTCGCTCTTGTACTGCTCTGACAGAGTCTGAGCTATAGCAGTTTTACCTGCTCCTGCAGGACCATAAAGCCAAAGGATGCTGGAAGTGCGCCGAGGGTCTTTCATCCATTTCCGTATAATTCCAATGACGTCCAGGCGCGTACGAGGAAGACATTTTGGTGCTGGATATCTTTCGCTTGAATCGTAAGATGCGCTCGAAGCACCTGCCTTCTGCAGTTTGTCGAACGCTGATATATTTTAGTGATGAAGTGACGCTCAGATAAATGAAATGACACACCTGCTACCCGAGCGTCAGTTATCTCCTGGTATGTGTGCTGGAGGTTGAAGAGTCCCCCGTTAATGACCAAGTCGTGGGCATCTGCAAACATCGACATCTTGCTTGATACAAAGTTGAAGCCGTCTGCGCAAGTGAGGTAATAAAAGGAAGGGATATCAAGCACAGTTCTTTGTCAATGCGGTCTAATACATCGCATCGCCATTCTGTGACTCGTGTATTTGAAATGTCGTACAGCCCGCTAACAGCCTGACAAATCTTATACAGTGGAGTCGGGCTTCAGCAAGCGCGCATTCATCAGATGATTCGATGTGCCTACGACTAGGGCTAAAGTTTAAATCTGGTTATGGCCCAGAATCTGTCAGGATATTTGTCACCTCGCCATGATTACTAACCTCAGCACTAGCCACAAGAGAAGGGTGCCTGAGGTGTCAGTAAGAGGCGCCAGATATCCGTTCAGCGGCGTTCTGTTCGAGGCTCAGATAGAATGAGAAGAGCACTGAGATTCTAGATTCAAAAGAATGGCAGCGTAGAAGACAGTTATTGGTAGTCATTAATTGAGTCATTCAACTGAACTTCGCCATCGAGCATCACCTGTGGGAAAAACCTGAAGGCCGCTAGTAAATAAATGTAAATGATCTTTCAGCTGACACTGAGGCTGTTGTAGATTGACGCCACTTGCCGCTTAGGGCCTGTTCAGTACAGATCACTTTCGGGTCCAGTTCGGATTTCAGATCAAGTTCTGTGTGACGTTGACTGTG